>NCVS01003089.1:17278-135315 GCA_003055095.1 Goniozus legneri
GGGGGGGTTCGTCGATTGGCCGTGAGCTTCTATGCACGCGCAGAACACGGGCACGGACTCGCGGAGTGTTTACTCGGCCGCGAGCGCGCTAGTAAAACGCAAAATATTTATGCCAGCTAATTATAGAACGGCCGACGCTCCTAGCCAATCGAGCTCGTACACTCCACCATGGGAGTTCGAGGATCGAGGATGCCACCATTACGCAATACGAGAATCGCTGAATCGATGTACTTATGTTTCAATCGTTTTTTTACCTTCTATTTTTTTTCTTTTTCTGCGCACGCTCGGGAGAGCAAATCGATCCACGGTTACGAGTCATTTGCAGGGCTTGACACCGATCTCGGGATCGAAAATAGACCGGCGTTATTCTCGCTGTGTAATCCTATTTCGAAAATCTTCGCTATTTCGCGTGTACAAGAGTCGCGTCGAATTCGACATTTCTGCAAAGTCTAATTTTGGGAAAACATAGATAACGACAGATGTCGGTGGATGAGCGCGGTTAGAAAAATATTCGATTCGAGTTATTATGCGAGAGTCGATGAATATCCGCGCGATGAAATTTTCTCGTTGCGAAACGCCGGGCGATAAATCGCCGATGAATTCGCGAAAACGTTTGTAGGCAAATCGAGTTGCAAAACGTTTCTCGCCGATCTACGCGTTGCCGGGATAAATCTACTCGCGGTCGGATCGATGCGGGGTTATATAAATTGCCGTCGTCGGGAAGGCGTAAATGCACGCTATGACGAAAAATATAGTAGTCCGTCGCTCGAAACAATTTTGTAATTCTCTCGCATAATGAACGTACACTGAGAAAAAATTTTTAAAAAATTGGTTAATTTAACAAATATTTTGTTGAGGTGAACGATTATTTCATCGAACAATCGAAATATCGTTTTGAAATATAAGGATGTACATTTTGGTTTAACAGAAGTGTTCGGTGAGAAAAAAGGGGCGAAGAAATTGAACCGAGGGTGCGTTTGATATATTTAAGGGTCTCGTTAGCGGAACTGTTCACCAGTTCGGAAACGCCAGTTCCCTCAAGAATTCCGGTTCGGGTTAATTCCCGACAATCTCATTTGCATTTGTTCGACGAGTAAACGTGTACCAACTCGATAAGAAAAAAAAATTCCGATTGATTTGATCGCGTATCAAGGATATCTCGATTTCGCGAAATTTCCAACAATATCATCGAAATGAGGAGTCGAATGCAGAGAAGGAATAAAGGCTCGCAATCCTCCTGCGGGGCAACCCAGTTTTCATTCTCTTCCGTTTGAATAAACGAGCGCTAACGCTAAGACAAGGAACTAATTATTCAAAGCCAATTTCCCGTGATCCGCGGTACTCGTACTTTCGCACTGACCCCGTCAATACAACAAAGAAAATTGGATCTTGGCTATCGGAGAGACTCGCGAGCCCGAGAGAGAGAGAGAGAGAGAGAGAGGGAGAGAGAGCGAGAGAGCGAGCACGATGTTGGCTATATAATCGATAATACAGGCAGTCTTCGTCTGGGGGAGGGGGGTAAAAACGCTTCCCGATCTTTTTTCGCTGGCTCGTCGAACTCGAGGCGTGCACTCGCGAGTACAATGCTACGTTAGTGAGTTACGTCGGTAGTTGGTCGTGCGGTGAGAGAACGAGAGAGAGAGAGAGAGAGAGAGAGAGAGGAAAAGAGATAGAAAAAGAGAACGAGAGAGATAGAAAGAGAGAGAGAGAGAGTCTCGTCAGCAGAGGTTCCCTCTCTTTCGGGGGTGTGGAGGGAAACGTCGCGCGATGGAGGGGACGAGCGAGAGAGTCGACTATCTCTTCTCTTTCTCTCTTCTCTTTCTCTCTCTCTCTCTCTCTCTCTCCGTTCGGTGGCAGAGGCAACGGCGCGCGCTCGGTGTCATTGCCTCGGCGCTCGGGGCGGCCAGTGACTCCATCACTGACCTAGTGCCGAGCTCGACCGAACCACGCCGACGGAAATCCACGAGCGACAGTTCGTTGACCTCGCTCGGTCTCCATACTGCGCGAACGCGCGAACGTTTATTCCTCCCTCTTCGTTCAACTCTTGCGCGTTCTCTTTCTCTCTCTCTCACTCGAACTCGCCTATCATCTATCGCTCTATGCTGCTCCTTTTCTCTGTTCGGGATCGCACACGTTTAGCCCTTCCCTAACGCATCTTCGACTTGGTCTAATAGACTCGAAAATAAAAATGACCCGATGTGTCATAACGTGTGGCTCTTTTTTTTTCATTTTACGTCTTAGTTTCTTTCCTTTCGTTTTTCATACGGTTCTACTTTCCGACTCGTGACGGAATGACCAGTGTATTTTTTTCTCGGTCTTCAGATAAGGTTCTTTCGAGAATACTTTAAGTATTGTGATAATAGCTGCGTAACGTCGGGAGAGAGAGAACGAGGTAAAACACAAGTGGAAATCAGAAAGTCGATAAAAATTCGTTTTATGTAACGCGACTTGAATTACATAATTTTTGTATCTATTATCCCGCAATTCGAATCGACAGAAAACGATGATATCACAAAAATTCGATATTTAGAAAGCACTTTAGGTATTCATTCCGGTAAAACCGGTATACGAGAAAGGAGAAATATGAAGTTTTGGTTTCATTATCGGAACTTCTTCCGCACTTGTTTGCATTCGTCGCGACTTCTCGAGGTAAGAAAGCACGAGAGCTTCATTCCCGAGCGCGGAATCGAAAATTATGGTAAGATATACGAGATGCAGCGGCGACTCGTTATATGCGCTCCGGTGCGGCGGCCTGGTGGGGCGAGAGCGGCCGGAAATCGCATAAGCGGTGAAAACGTAGCGTCGTGTATGCGAAAAGCCCCCCGATGACAATAGCGAGAGGCGTATTCGGGCGAAAATTCACGAGGCCGCTGAATCGTGATGATAATCGACTCGAAGCACGGCCAGATATGACTCTCCGTTATTCGAATCCCTGGAATCCGAAATCCCGATTTACACGCTCTCCCTCTCGGCACTCGGGGATCGTTGCCGTCCCTAACCTACCTCATTCGTTAACACGTTGAACGTGATTTCTGGGAGGGCAGGTCGATTCCCATCGAGCGAGAATTAACCTACATCCCCCGTCTCTTATAGACACGGCATTCGTGCGGCTCGCGATTCGTGAGATCGGCTCGGCGATACGACACGAGAATGTTTTGTCGTGAACTGGCCCGCGTCTCTTAAATTCTGAATTGAATTGCCTAATCAGAGTCGAAAAATTCGACGGTTACTTGTCCGGTACTTTTCAGTCTTGTCTAGGGTTTGTAGTCAAATTTGTCTGATCGTTCTTATCGTTATATTGCGAGAATACCGACACTGGTAGCGATACTTATGACTTTTTATGCTCGAATAAAACATCCAGCTGTATTTCTGAATACAAAACGCTATCTTCCTGTCTCATTCGTGATAATCGCGACTATAAACCGATCGAACAATAAATGAGTGGTTTTGAGTTCTTTTTCTTCGATAATTGTGCTTGTAAGAGAGATTTTTTCATAAAGGGGAATACCGAGAAAATAAAGAGAGAAGAGTTTTAGCACTTGGGTGAGACGACGGTGACGAGAATTATGAGGAAAACTTAGAGCGAGAATAAAAAGAGAGAGAGCTAGTGATAAGATCGGTGACGCGAAAACCGATCGTGTTGAACGTCCAGCGACGTGCCCTAACGCTTTCAGCGATTCTTTAACGATACCGGAAGCGCGTCGTCGCGTAACGCTTCCGCGTTCGCCATGTTTTTCGTGCGCATGTGTGTATATATAGTACGGGAGTGGGAACGGAGGCGCGCGACCTCGCTTGTGACCGCGATACCGATAAACGCGAGGATTCCCAGCCATCCCGCTGCGCGGACCCCGACAACAATGATCACTTTCTATCGGCGAAATTTCCACGGAACGCAATTGCGCTCGTAATTCGCTTCTTCGAAGCTGCGAAACGAATGAATTCGCCGAGCCGATCGCGACAAATCGCCCAAACGTAACTCGTCGATCTCATCCCGCGTGTACGCAAATTTTCTAATCGATTTGCATGTACGGCACTCCGAGAACCGACTTCGAAATGGAGTTTCGAAATTAGCCGGCTGGAGTGCACCCGTTCCCGATGCAATCTCGCGATAAGGCGATGTGCAAAATGCATCAACACAATACCAGAACTATATGTATATGTATGTACCTTGCGTTCGGTCTGGTGCATGGACATTAAGCGGAGTGCTCTCGCTCTCTCTCTCTCGCTCTCTCTCTCTCGCTTACTCTCTCGCAAAGTGAGTTATCGCGATTCCATTAACGCGCTCGTTTATCCCGTACGGTTAACGCGAGAAATCGAATCCGAGAGGGTGGAAAAACAAATTATCGGACTGTCTCAACCTATCCCGCGAGGAGATTTTTCCTCAGAGGCTAATGGAATGCAAGGAGGAAAATTCGGTGGGGTGGGAGACGGCGAGAGAAGGCTCTCGCTTCCTCGTCGTTCACTCGAGCGCGCGAAAACGAGTCGCGGAAAGAGACAGTGAAGAAGTGAAACTCGATCCAGCGTCACGAGTACAACGACTAGAAGGCCCGTTTCTATCCGTTTCCTTTCCTTTCTCCATCGCGCGCGCGAGAGAGAGAGTAAAGCGCGTGCACACGAGCCGCTTCTTTTCCTCCCCGAGCGCGTTACTCTTCATTCCCTTTTTTTTTCTCGAGCTCTCATCGCGTTCTCGCTCCGCGAAAGACGTCCGAGGTCATTTGCCATCGCGTTTCCGAGAATTTCATTATTATCCTCGGGCACCGCGGATTCCTTCCCCCGATTTCTCGCTCGACAAGGAGACGCTAATTCGATTCCCTATTGACCCGAATGCGTACAAAGCGATTCTTTGCGAATGGCGTTACTGGTTTGTGTGTAAGCGAATACAACGCGGATTGCCTGTTTATCCCGAGTCAAAAAATTTCATCAGAATGGACCAAACTAAACCTAATCATTCTTATTGGTACACTGACAGAGAGAATATCGATACCGATGGTGATGCTTCGTTCCATGTTTGAATGAAACCGTCTAGCTGTATTTACGAAAATTGCAATTACTGATCAAATTCAATAATAAAGGAAACCCGTGCAAATTTTTTGACTAGGGATACAAGCTAAAGTCAAAGTTTGCAACTGATGTAATAATTGTGGGACTTACATTTTTGGTTCGTCGATGATCGGCCATCAATGCGAGCGCCAGCTGGTAATTGGTGGCTCCTCTTCGCTTCCAGCGGAAGCCTCGCCTCCTCCTCCACGAGAAGCAAGAAAAAAACAAAAATGGAACAGGGTAAACAGAGAACTCAGCTGCACTCGGTATCGTTGCAACGAGTCATCTCGCGAGGACAACACACTCTCCGGGTCCACGTTCACGATCGAATCGGGCGAAAAGTAATCCAAGATTCGACTCGTCGCTACACCGATTTCGAGGGAACGCCGGTTCTTACGCGAATTGTCGTTACTCGCGACGTCGTCGATGTGTCACTTCACAACCTTCGATAACACACAGTATTTGCTCGCGAACGAAAAATAGTCGAATAACCGCTCCAGTTTTCGCAACTCTCGAAACAAAAGTTTGTCTATCGATCGGTACGAAAATATTCAAACGGGGGTGGAAAATAAAAAATAAAACAAAAACTCCTCGCTACGCCGGTCGAGAGAACGATCGAGTTCTCATCGTTATCCGGGTCGGTGCACCGCGCGATCACCGCGGAGTTTAACGAATCCAAAGAACGTCCAGCGGTCCTTCCCGGTCATCACATCACATCGGGACGAGTTCGGTGGTTATCAACTATTTCACTCGCATTCGAGGTACGCCGATCGGTCGTTGAATTCCGCATTCAGTGGTACGACTCGATCCCTGGATCCTTCCGCGAATTCATCTTGCAAATCCTACGAGGCTGTTGGGAAGAGAGGAAAACATTCGTGACGAAGTCTTTCGACTGACGGTGACGGAACGCGAAGGAACACGCGAGTCCCGTGTTATCGTAGGATTTCTCTCTTTCTCTCTTTCTCTTTTTTTACCCTCCACACTCGTAACTTGGTTACGAATATTGCGCGCAAATGCGTTGTCATTGGTCGAAAACGAAATATTTATAAATTTATCGAAATTATATCAAGCGACTCTAAATAGAGCTGGAAGCAACTTTGGAAACTCGGATCTATTTCGTTTCGAGAAACAGGGGATAGAAGTTCGAGCGATCATTTTTAGTACGGAAGATAAACTTCTTTAGAATCAAAAAGGGGAGAGCAACAAGAGCAACACTCGGACAAGAGCAACTTTGTTACGCTGGATTCCGAAAGTCGGGAAAAAAAAGAAATCGACGAGAATGAAAATACACGCCCCGTATGAGATATTTACACTCCCCCATTGATAGCGCCGTTACGAAAGCGAAAGGCCGTGCGCGCGGGTCGAGCTGACGGTCCGGCGCAATTTATTTATAAACGACGCGGTACACGAGGCTCGAATCGCTCGGCACCGTCTTCCATGACGCGCGTGTCGAATATTACGAATAGGCCGTCTCCGTCGGCGTCCGTTGCCGTTCGCGACGTGCCCTGACGATTGGAATCAATTGGTCGCGACGAGAAGAAATCCGAATCGCGTGTCGACGATCGCGGGGGCATCGCCTGACGAGATAAAACAATTAATTCGATTAAATTTTTTTCTCAATTAAGACGTCACGATTGACTCTTACGAGCGGCCGAACGAGAACCTTTCCTAAAATTGAACTTGCCAATCCAGAGCGAGAATACTCTGGACGATAGTTTACGCAGGGGAAGAACAGGAGGTTGATTTTTCTCCCGGCGTGAAACGAAACGTCCGCGAGACGTCGCGGCGGTCGTGGCCGCGCACGTGCGTGCTTTCTGCGAGTGCGTGGACGCGCACGTGCGCCCTGTCGGCCGTACAGCCCAACCGCTTCCTCGACCGCGTACTTCGTATTTCTTTTTTTATTTAGCGCCCACTTATCACGCCAGTACGATCTCGCCGGACACTCGTGATTCGCGCACCGAGCTATGCCCTCGGATTTCCTTTCGCGTCGCGATTCGATTTTCACTGATTCGGGCACCACCCAATTTTTCCAAACAGACTAATAAACGAGCACACACTGTGTAAACGTCACACGTTATCCTTTCAGCTCCTTCTCCAGCACCTCTGACGGTCCCGCACGTCGATGAGCCTCCTGTTTCCCCTCACTCGGACACCTTTTACGAACGAGAGTCGAATGAGAGGAAAGGTCACCAAGCACTCGCGAAATCGCGGTTTACCGGTCTTCACGTTCCGTCTGTGACGTGATCGAGATGACGGGAAGAGACGGGAACGGGGGTTGGGATAGAGAAATTTTCGTCACCGACGGATCTCTCCGAACACGAGTGATCAACAAAAAATTGATACAAGCACAAGGGGGAGGTTCGTGACAAGCGTGCGATGGGATGTCGCGGTGACCTTCGTCGACGGAGCTCGCGCCTCGACGACGAGTTCGCACGGGAGTGGTGAGTGGAAATTGACGGGAGAGGAGCCGGAGAGAATGAGAGAGAGAGAGAGAGAGAGAGAGAGAGAGGAGTAAACAATCGGAGCGCGTGAAGACCGAGAGTTATATCGAGAAAGCCTAACGTTTGAAAAAAAACAAAATCACGAGTAAGAATAAAGGGATGGGAAAATCCTTGGCGAAAAAAAATAACAGCACGAGGATAAGAGAGAGCAAGAGAGAAGAAGAGAACACGAGAGACTCGGGGCCCTCTCTCGGGCGCGCACACACGATGTACGTAGGTTACGAACAACGCGGAACAAAACGATATTCGGAGAGCGCAGCAATACGCGAGCGGTTCGAGCGACGTGTAGCTCTCTAGCAGCCGGCAGCCTGCCTGCTGAGGTCAATGACCCCACCGCGCTTCGTCGTCGTCGCAAGCGAGCGCCTCTCTCTCTCTCTCTCCCTCTGCTCCTCTCTCCTTCTCTCGCTCTCGCTCTCTCCTCCACTCTCGCCACCGATCCCCACCACGTCGTCGTACTCTACCCTCTCTTACTCCTTCCCCTACGCACGCCTTGCTGCCTACCAAACTATAACCCCACCAGATCTTTCTCTCTCTCTCTCTCTCGCTCTCTCGATCTTCTTATATCTGTATACGCTTACCGACCACCCCACTCCGTCCACGAGCCCCCCACCGCTGCGCCGCTACCCCTCTTCGTCAACCCCACTCTCGATTTCTCGTCGTCGCATCGACGTGTGTTATATAAATGTATCTCTCTCTCTCTCTCTCTCGCTCTCTTATAAACTATTTTTCGTTCTCTAACAGCATCTTCCTCTAGAGGAGATATTTTTTTCCGAAAAATCGGATGCTAGAGAAAATTCAGATTTTTCAGTAGTAAGAGGCGAAATTTCTCGAGTGAAATAGGAGTTTGGTGCGACGCTGCTGAGGGATGAATTGGTGGGGATCTCGTACCGTTCGAGTGACTCGCAGGTGGGGGGTAGCGATCGCGGAAGGGGTGCGCGAAGGCTGCGCCTCGAGGTCGTGCCAACGGCGTGGATGGGGTGCAAGCTACTGGGAGGGGATGAGGGAGGATGATCGAGGGAGGGGGAAGAAAAACGGGAGCGCGAGCGAGAAAGTCGGAGGATTTTCCGTCTCATACGGCGGGTTCACTGGTACAGTGTACCCTCCGCGGTGCAACGCTCTCTCTTCCTGATTCCGCTTCTAACGCGCGGGCGCGACTCCAACACACACACGCACACGCACACACACACGTGCGCATACACGCGCGCTCGACTTACACCCTGTTCGGCTTCGTGATAGCGGCGTTGCCGATTATATAGCGTTGCTCTACCGGCGCTGGGAACGAGAGAGGGTCAGTGATGACCGATTCCGTTGGTAATGGGATTCGACCCAGGGTCAGCTTCGATGGGCTTGGTTCGGGTCGTTATTTCGATCTTCGTTCATCTCTCTCTAGTTTTTTCTGTTCAATTTTCGCCTACACTAAAGTAAGAGAACAAATCGATTTATTGATCAAGCGATTCATTAAATGACGAAAAGAAAGATTATTTTTGGAAATTTTTTCAAGGTACTACTACTCTGGAAATTGTTATAAATTTTATGAGACTCGATAAATACTCCCTTGAAATAAATGATTCCTTCCATCCTGTGGTAGAATTGATTGGACTATTCTGGTAAGAATAACGATCGACTCTATTACCTATTAGTAGAGCTTAGGTGGTTTCGATAAGAGATCTCTGATAATGTTTGATCTCCCGTGACGTGAAATCGGTGCCCGCTTCAGGGTCAAATTTTCATTGTTGTCTGGCCTTGAAAGATTAGCGCAATGTATCGCGCATACGCGAGCGCTTAGATTTTGACCTTTGAGCGGTAATGCGGGCGTGGAACAAGGGAAAATATCGTCGCCTAGAGTCGTTTAAAAAACCAATGTAGCATGAAAAAACAAATTCGCTCTGATTCTTCAAATTTCGCTTCTATAGAAATAATGGGTTATCGCGGCGAACCGCGTTATGTAAAAGTCGAATCTGATAAGAATGTGTTATTTGCTTTTATCGAACCTGGCAGTAAAATAGGCAAACATTATTGAGACTCCAAAATAAATTAGCCGATGATAATCGAAAAATTGTTCGAGACGTGCCGAAATCTTTTAACTTTTGATTCTCATAAGCGACGATGTAGATACAGTGTTACATCGTCTACGAAAAGTTAGCTCTTTTCGATAATAAAAATACCAACGCCGAGAGACAATTTATGGTCTCCGAAGACGGCGAGTAATTTGTCTCGTGTACTTTTGTTCGTTTTTCTGCCAGGGAAATAGTTCAAGGTCGCGCCTCTAATTCGTCCGAATTGAGTTTAAATTTCGCCGGGTCGTCGTCCGATAATAAATGTTTATCGCTCGAAAACTTTTTTGACACTAGCGAAAATTGTTATCGACAAACCTGCCAGTAGCAATCCCTCCGCGAATAATTACCAATACCGTATTTACTCGATCCGAGTGCCGAATCGAGCACATGTATTCTTTGTATCGGTAGTTACCAGTCGACTCGAATTAATCGAGAGCTGGTGGTCTAGCTAGATATCCAATAGATTGAAGTTTAAGGTCAAAAAATAGAACGCTTCTAATCTTATTGTAGTTGGACGTGGAATTATATAATCGGGTTCGACCATACTGACGCTCGATACCCAAAACTTTCCAAGTTCATTTACGTTAGAGCGAAAGAGAACAAGTCATTATAATACCAACTGAAGTTTAAGGTCAGCACCGGGTATCGCGAGGAATGTATTTATTCAGCTTTATTCCTTATCTATGTCGTATCGTCCGCTCGCATAATATTACGACTTTGGAGTTTTATTCCTCGAGTATACGGTTTTAACCCATTTTCTCTCATTTTTTCACTCCTTCGAGTTATTTACGTTCGCAATTTAAAGTTACGATATTAAGTAACGAAACCGCGAGATTTCCTCATCGCTCGATCTGCAATTAAACTGCGATACCAATTACCGGTTATCGCACGAGGAAAGCGAGAAAAATAGTCGGGAAGCCGCCGAACATTTTTCATTCGACGAAGTTTAAGGTCATGACGTTTCTCCTGTTCGATTCGATTGAGCGAATCGCCGAGAAAGAAAGTGGTCGAGTGAGCGAGTGGCCCTCCTCTCTCTCTCTCTCTCACTCTCTATCTCTCGCTGTTCTTCCTCTCCCGTCTAGTCCAGACGATTGGCGATCTTTCGCTCGCGCAACAGCGAAGTGACGATCGCGGCGTGTGCTCGTCGAGTGCTAGCATTCAGTCCTTCATAGGACATTGACTTTGAGATACCGTCGACGGCTGCGACGACGCTATCTCGTTTCGGCTTATCGCACTTGTTTCGCCGTACCTTATCGCTCTTACGCCTCCTTCGGGCGAGATCGGTAAGGCCTGTACGTGCACCGAGAGAAATCTGCTAGTTCGGTTTTGCTATATCGATTGGTAAACAGCAAATTAGTCACATCGACTAATTATTCAGTAAATTGCAACTAATCCCTCACAGACTTATTTTGAAATATTAATACGGCTATTTTAAAGTGTTACTATTTCTTAATAGCTGTGTCAGTTGTGACTAATGAAAACAGTGAATTTCTGTAAATCTAAAAATTTCTGTTATTGTGTCTGCGTCCGCGTTATGCCGTAACAGCTTTCCCCGGCTAGGGCATCGGGATTGACGCGGTTCATCGGTCGATCCCATCGAAATCGATCCGAATCGCGAAAGTGGCTTTTGCTGTTTGACGAGAAACCGCCGCTTATCAGCCGGGAATTTCTCATATTAAACGGCTCTTTATTCTTACGGATGAGTAATTTCTATCTCGTAGCTCTCGCTATGTTCTTTTCAAACAGATGTCGTTTGCAGTATTCAAATGCATTCTATCTCTTTTATGTCCAATTTTTGCAAAACGGATGGGGGATGTACCATCTCGAAATAAACATATTTTCACGTTTTATCGGGTAAATGTACTTTGAGAAAATCGCAATTCGTAGGAATACTACGCGTTAATGAATGACACGACGCTGAGCGAGAGTTAATGGATCGGCTCGATTAGTTTTGCAATAATTTGCAATTGTAACAGAGTCGTGTATTTACAAGTGAAATGGGTTGAAGAAATTTTTATTCGGAACGAAACAATGCGCTAAGAGAAATAAAATTTTCTTTAAAAAAGAATAAAGATACGCTCGGGTAGACTTTCCCACGAAAGCTATTATCGTAAAATCGATTTAATTCAATTCGGGATATTTCGCTGGCAGAGCCAACTCGCGTGCAAGAAAAAGCGAATCGGATTCTCGGTAGAGCAAAGAAGCTAAGCGATGATCGACTCTAATGAATTCATCGATTGATTTCTGGAAGAATTATTGTTCGGTTACCCGCGCGACTGTTAACCTTTCATGTATATCAACCTCAATTACCGTGACGAGTATTCGCTCTAAAACTAATTAAACGATCGTTAAAATCGTGAAATGCCATTGCCATTGCCCGTAATTTGCACAGATGTTGCTCCGGGTCACGAGATTTTTTTCTTTATAAATTAGCGATTAGCTCCGATGCGAGCTCGTGAATAAATTTCGATCGCGTTAACGCGCTCCTATCTCTTTTTTCATTTGCGCTGCGCCGCTCGGCCTGGTGGGGGAATCCGTGTTTATGGTTGGTGCATCGACCTCGCGGCTCCACGTGTTACGTAGGAATGTCGCGTGTCGATATACGCGCGACCTGCGCGTATTCGCGCACACGATAATCGAGCTGTGCGCGACTGGACTCCCTCTATTGATTTTTCGAGTCTGCGCGCTCATCGAGGTTCGTCTCTCGATTAGATTGATTGGACGTCGATGACGATCGACGCCAAATCGAGCCGGGCCCTCGCCGATCCTTGTTCGTTAAAATGCGCGCCAATCCCGGCGTGAGAATTACGCCAGTGAATAGCGATCGTTTAAGGGCTTCAATTTCGACGATTTTGCGAATTCAGAGTCCTCTGTACCAATCAATTTTTTTTACTCCCTGTCAGCGAAACCGTGATCCATTCGTAAGGACGTAAGTATGACTTGATACATTTTACATTTTTCGGTGAGTTTCCAACTCGATACACCGCTGCTGAGATGTTGACAGATTGAAATATTGGAAAACAGTAACGCACAATGAAATTTCAACGCGCTTGTTACGCGACGGTTAACGACCCACGGCGATGAATAATAAAATATTACCGGATTTTAAAAATTTTGAGTATCCACGTTGGCAAATGACGGATATCGAAATAATGACCGAAAAATGATCTGCTGAAATTCATTCACGCGATCGAATTCATTTTTTAAATTGCTCTTCCTAAGTATTATTATCGCCAATTCAATAAACGTTGAGAAAAACTCGATAAAATATGATAAGGTTCCGGTTCCGGTTGTATTTATCAGTACAACGACCTGCCATGGCATCTTATGAAACAACTTGCATATCGGATAATAAACGAGTTAAAATTGTTCCAGCCTTGATTATTATGCAATAAAATGATAAAATTCAATCTAACTGCATTTTGTGTTATTAGTGAATACATTCGTATTTTTGGATTTCACAGATATTTGCGTTGCGCCCAACTATTACTCCAATGCCTGATGAAATATTACACTATCTGTAATTTATCAATAAGAAAGTATTAATTATAAGGAGTTTATTTCTTAATTTTTCAGCAATTTAAAACTCGTAAAATCTATTCAAAAACGTTTAAAGTTCCAGTAACTCGATGGCGCCATCTGTCATTGTACCTTCAAACTGCTTACATTACTCAGTTTTACCAACGAATCACACACTCAACAGAGTCATTGAATATTTGGTATGTTATGAAGTTGTTACTCGGCTTATTTTATGTCTTTGGTTTGCACGAACACAGCCATATGCAATCGAGCCATGTGCGCCATATTCTATTGTAGGTTGAATAATTGTATCAACGCCTACATTTTACGCCTCTTCCATTTTAGATAAGAGCGGTAAATTGCAACGGCGATAACCGTTCAAATAATATTCTACATTTACTAAACTATTCGTGTTGATAAAAAGAGAGTTACGAGTAAAAAAGACTGCAATCTTTTAATGTCTAATTTTATTTATTTGTTCTTGCAGTGGTATTAATGGTCACTATACGCTTAAATACAGATATAGTTCTATTGCTGAAACGAATATACCAAAAACTTAATAATGTACACGCTATTTAAGTCATTTTAAATAGATTATTAATCGATTATCGATTACATCGTCCAACAAGAAAGTAGCGTTAATATATTAATTTTCGCGACATAAAGACTCGGCGATAGATTTGTAAAGTTATTCTTGGAAAACACAGCATAGTAGGGATCGAGGTGAAGAATATAAAAAAAACAGAGTGAAAGAAAATAGAATGATCTATACAAAAATAATTGGCAGAAGACAGGAGTCATGAAACAGTTTCATACACAGAAAATAACGCTATAGTACAAGTCGACGTGATAATACTTTTAACGAGATTAGAACGAGTTTCAATCACGCTCTCATTAGTACGTTCCATGCATTTTTCTTTCTTACATCTCGCATTCGTCCTCTTGATCATTCATACATTTATTTTCCTATATTTAGTCAGTTATTTGTTCATTCTCTCATTCTTTTACTCGCTATCTCATACGCTCATATGCCATTTCATTCACGAGTTAAATGACGATGGCTACAATAATTATCGATATTGTGATGTAAATAATAATACGCAAACGTTTGCAAATAAACGTAAGTGTCAAGTACCTAATTGTCATGCAGTAGGTATAGTGCAGAACAAAAATATCGCACACAATTTTAGCAATTGTACTCGTGATTTTGTCTTCACGAATCGCTCTTTCGCCATAAAAGTGCAACTTCCACCAATGCTCTATGTGCTTTGCACACCTCCCTGCTTGGAGTTGCTTCCGATTCTATTGTCGGAACAACAAATCAAATAGAAACAAAATATTTTACATAATTTTCATTGTGATTTCATACAATGCAAAAATTCTCATTCATATCTTTGGTAAAAACTACAAAATAAATATTATCGCTTATAGTAACAATAGCGTCGAGTAAAGACACGAGTTTCCAGGATTTAACGGATTTTCTTCATCGAAATTCGACACAGAGGAAAAAAATTGAATTTTCAGCATTGTAACGGCACACGGTTAATTCGTAGTAATTGTGGATGATACCTGCAAAATTGCTCATGTAATATCGAAAGAGAAAGAAATTCTTTTGAATTTACGTACGATTGGGAAAAAATCAAAAGTCACGCATTAACGTTGAGACAACAGTTATAAAACAAACTAGAAAAATATACACGCATATACAAAGTTCCTGAATTACGACTTACAGTGCTCTATATACTTTTACATTGGTATAACGATTTACGATTCGTATATATATTTTTTTATATATAATATTTCTTCTTACAACTAATATCAACTATTGCGGTGCGTGGGTTGTGCGTTGAAATGTAAATAATATTTAAAAAATTTTTATAACCATCATGGCTAGTACCCACTTTAATCGATATAAAAACGCAAGACTCGTGTTTCTTAGGTTGAGGATCTTCTTAATGAAAAGTTTTAAACTTCTTAAATTTAATCAACGTATTTCATTCGCAACTTTCAATTCGTTCACACAAGAACAAAAAAAAGTCACGGTGGATAAAAAATTGAATTCTATAATTGATTCTTGAGAAATGCAAAATGTATTTTTGGCGCTATTAGTGTACAAAATATCACGCATCTTGCGAATTTACATATAAATTTAAATAATAACTAAGTTTATGTCACATTTAATTTGATAGTATTTATCTACTTATTTCACTCGTCTATTAGCTAAGTAGCCTCTATGTTCATTTCTTCTCTGATGTACTCTTTTTGTCTCAACGATTACCGTGACTTTCGCATCGAATTTCACATCTGTCCCCTGATGTATTATCGCACTGAGGATGCCAAACAGAGGTTTGAAATAGAAAAATTCAACTCTATCGTACAGCGGCCGATTTCGCTACAATAAAAAACAAGTAACTTAATTTCACAGATCCGCGAACAATGTGTGCTTAACATCAACAAGTAGTTAATTAAATTAACTTTAATTTGTAAATAATCATCCACGATATCCGTATTCTTTGTATCGCTCATCTACCATTCCATTCATTAACAAATTGCCTCGACGAATCTCTCTCAGCGATAATACAATCGAAGATTTCGTACTTCCAGGTTTTCAGTCAATTGGTAAGTGACAAGATTGTCTTTTTCTGTAAGCTTATTAAAATTCAGAAGTACAAAATAGTTTCGACTCAATTTCATTTCTCGAATGTACATCTGAATTTTCCGTAGCGTTGACAGAACTTATGTCTACACGGAGGGTTGATAAAAAAAAATGATAATAATAAAGAAAACAATTTTCTTAAAAGTCATCGATGGGTCTTCCACGATCCGTTAACTTCGACTAACCCGTAATATTGCAACTCGGGCTCCAAAAACATTATCTAACAAGAGGAGCTCTTCAATTCGCCGATGTCAGCGATATTCTGCAGAAGTGTAGCTGCGTCGCTGTTGGGCTGCGCCTTGGCGTTGTATCGTTGCTTCAGGGTGTTCAATGCGGATAACAGTCTTGTGTTTGACGATACCAGTCGCGAATTCGCCGCGTCCAAGGCTGCTATCTGTTGCTCCTGGGCATCGATCACGCGCTGCTTGTACGACAACGCCGCTGACAGTTTCTGTTGTTCGCGTTTGCGTTCCTCCTCCATGGATATCAATCTGCACAAAGGAAAACACGAATTAGAGATTCGACTTATTTGATGTTATCGGTATATTCCAAATCCTCCACAAATTTATTTTTCATATTAACGTAAAGAGGTGATTGAGAGAAAAATCATATATATTTACTCAAAATTCTCATATTTATAACGTTAATATGAAAAATTCAACAAATTTCTGCATTTAAAATGTTGTTTAACATACATTGAAACTTCATTATAAAAGTATATGAAAATTCAATGCATTAATACCAAACTGTTTTCAAGCTCGCTAAAGGAAAGCATAATTAATCAAAAACACGAATCATGTTATTTTAAAAAAAAAGTTGAGAGAAAGCAGATGTGCCTGGTGCAAAATATAGTATATACTTGGGAAACAAAAGCAACCATCAAGAATACAGGGCAAGGGGTTATTTTAAACAGAAGCAATAGTGTCTCCGTCTGCGATTAGATGTAGTAAATTGTGTATCGTTTATTGTTTAACAATTTAATAAAAAAGAAGTTTTGATTGACGAATTTCATAAATTTTGCTGCATGTTGAAATAATAGAAAACTTCTTTTTTATTTGATAATACATACGGAAATTTGTTTACACTCAAGAAACCACAATTGTTGAATATCCGTGCATATAAGTGAATGAAATGCATTTGGGTTGATTTTCGTGTCGATGTAGTGAATAATTGATTGGAAAAAAGTTTGATGTATCGAATGGAAATGTAAGCGTGATAATGCGATGTAAAATCGATGTGACTGATATTGAAATTCAGCTAACGATAAACATATCAAAACGCGACTCTTCATTAGCCGCAAATCAGTCTAGCAATTAGAATATGCTAAAATGTAATGTAAAAATGTATAAAGCTTAGAAATATAATTGACTCTTACACCAAGGTCCAGATCAAGCCAGAGTATACCAAATGCAGCGGATAGAATGCACAGGAACACACAATCAATTAAACATACATTATTTCAATTGAAAAAACCGCATCTTCTTTACGGTTGAGTGTTTTCCCATCATTTCTACATTTTATACGAGTCAAATGTTTCCAAAGAATTTTTTCTTCAATATCGCTTAAGCGTTTCTTCGGGTTAGAAGCTTCATTACTATTATTTTGCTCGAGAACCCAATAATCGTATACTTCCGCAGAGTAACTATCGATCTATGGTGCGTATCAAGTCTACCATTTAAGACTAACGATAAATTACTGTCAACTGACGATCTAAAAAAAGCTGTATCGATACATTAGCCAGCCCAAAGGAACTCCGTGAGACGTGTCTACGAAATTACTCGTATGATTCATGAACAAAGCGAGAGCGATCCTAGTGTATGAGAGATAACGGGTGACGTCGCAATGATTCGTCAAGAGAAATGGTCAGATAATGATTTCGATAATCACGACGGTAGGGTTACACTCAGGCAACGTATTATATAGGATTAGTGTTTAAAAAAAACTTAACCGAAAAGAACGAGGTTAATGAAAGTACCTGGAGATGATGTTCTTCATCTTAATGTCCACAGCGTTGCTGTCTAATTCTGCATCTTCCGCAGCGCCTAACTGTGCGCGCAGCCGATCTACACTATTCTGCAGCCTCTCGATTTCCACCTCGTACTAGAAATTAAGAGTCGCGTGTTAGTTACAAGACGAGGAGAGATTTTAAAGAGATCGTTATTACGCAAGAGTTAATGGAAATAATTTTTTTACTGAAATCGCATGTATGTAGCGAATTAGAGAAAATTAGAAAAAAAATGTTATTCACAGTTAATTGAAATAATATAGCGTTGGAAATGTTGGCGAAACCTCGAGCCTCGTGAGCATCCTCGCGAACCTGTAATCGAAACTATGCAATAGAAAAAAGATCGGAATTTACCTGATCGATACTCCTATGACTCCTCGACTTGCTTCTTCTCGTAGCACAGCTCTCTTCTTCACTGGTATCCGAAAGATCTCTCGGCGAGTCTAACGAGAGCCTCCTCCTGAGCTTCGTGGAGCGAATACCTTGCGATTGGTCGATATTTCGATGACCCTGATTCTGCTGTCTCCACTGATTTTGACTGTTCCTCTGTAAATTCCTCACGTTGTTCTGAGGAGGAGGGGAAGGGCTCCTTCCGTTGTCCATTCCACCATTGCCATCCCTTTCCTCTGAGCTGCTACTGCCCCTCCTGCCGTTCCTTCCAGTCGAGTCCATGTGATAGACCGGATTGGCGAAAGCCAGAGGCGCCGTGTTCAAGATATGACCGTTCGTATTGTTGCCGCTCAACTCGACCGGACTCGAGCTTTGACTGTAAGCGGCGAAGCTCTGATAACCGGAGGACGCGACATTACTCAACTGAGAAATCGAGATTTGAGAGCCCTTCTGGGATTTCGACTCTGAAACCTCGTCGTCGGCGTACCTCAAAAGATCGCTCAGTTCGTCGAGATTGCCGTTCGCGGTCGTATTCTTATCGTTATTGTAATTGTTGTTAGGCTGATGGTTAATCGAAAGGGTGAGATTCGTCGGGGGATTGACAACTACGTTTGCGTTGACCGTCGTTTTCGAGACGTTGTTGTAGTTTTGCTGCTGCGTTTGATTAGCATTCTCTTCCTTGTGAAAGTGATTTCTACTGGTCGATCTCGTCACGTTGTAGTTGCAGTTGTAGTTGTCCTCTCTGTCGTGGATTTCGAGACTGTGCAGTCTGGCTATGTTGTTCCTATGCTGTTGCTGCTGAGTCATGATTTGCTGGTTGTTCTGCGATATCATATTGATATTGTAATTGGAGTCTTTGAGATTGCTGTGACTTTCGGATCGCGTGGGACTCGTGGGATGAGTTTGGCAGTGATTGACGTTGGCCAGGCTCGCGCTGGCCGTCAGTCTGTAACCCGGACCCGTTCGGTTCGCGGGAATCGGCCGGTGTTGCCGAATCACCGGTGTCGGGGAACGCGAGACGAACGCCGAGGACTCTTGGAGGTACTCCTCGTTACCGCTCGGCAACTGCAATTTGCCATTCGTCGGTAAATACGTGTTGCGCGGTAATGTGGCGGCCCGCACGACATTCGGACTGCGCGAGCTGTTGTGACCTAACGTGTTGCTCTGCAGTATCTCGTTGCTGTCCCTCAGGGTGCCGTTCAACGTACTGTGATTGCTCAATGTGGAGGTCGCCGAGATCGACAGGTTCGTGTTGCTGTTGCCGATCGTTGGATCGTTATATCGAAAAATATTCTTTTGGAGATTCGGGTAACGCAGAGACGAGGGTATGGAGCTCGGCCCCGGTTGGTCGAGGGCGGCCGAGATCCTGTCGAGAATTTCAGGTAAGCGCGAGGGAGGAGACGAGGGCGACGTCGATGCGGTCGCCGCTACGCTTTCTCGCAACAACGCGTGAAGCAGCGATAATTGTTTGCCAAGGTCGATATATCCATCGAATTCCAGAGAGTTGTTCGTAGGCGCGTCCTTTGGTAGTGGACTCTGTAAATAAAAGAATCGGTGTGAAGAAATTCCATACATAGAAATTTGAGGCTTTTGGTAGAAGAGGAGTAGAACTCACGCTTATGAGTTGCAGGAAATCTTTCATGGATGGTGCCTCCCGTTCCAACAGGTCGTTCATGAATTCCATGAAATTCTCTTTCCCTTGGAATCTTGTGAAATTAGCTAACGTCTGTAGAGTTTTCGCTACTAGCGTTAAATTCCTTGCCGCTTTTTCATTCGGATATTCTGAAAATTGAATTTTTCGATAATTAGCCACATCGAGCGATCAAGAATGATTATATTTCTAATAAAATTTCGGATAATCACCATGGGTTATATTGAAGAGAGATGGGCTTAAAATAGCGGGACACAGGAATCTCAGGAAGATCGAGGCCGAGATGAGGTTGTCCGCGATGTCCTCGCGGCCCAGATCGGCCAGCCTCTCGCGGAAGATGCGGAAGCACTCGCGCAGCTCGAGCGGGAAGTGCGCGTGGCTCGCGAGTATTCTGCTCCATGCCAGTTCGACGGCGGCACGGAGATTTTGCTGTTGTTTGTGGAGAGCCGCCACCGACGCGACCTTCATCGGGTCCACTTCGCAGTCGCCTCCTTCGACGGCGCCCCTTACCACCGCGCCGAGAGTCTCTTGCAAATATCTGTCCCCGGTCAGCTTGAGATACGCCTCCATTGCTTTGGTGGCCAAGGAATTTCCTCGAAATGTTAGTCTCTCGTCATCTATGGGGACACGGAAACATCGATTAATTCGTACCTCTCGATTCAAAAGTATGCGGTTCACTTTTATTTTCGACTTTTTTAGTCGATTCAATTTTTGATAAAAAAATATCTACCCCCGTGAAGAGATACATCAGTGATTATCATATTGGTTGAAATAAAATATAGGTACAAGTTATGAGAATTTAAGGTTTGTTCTTATTAAAAAAAATAAAAAAAGACGAAAATTAGCGTGAGTCATAATTGTTCCAATTCGAGTTATCGTTCGATCGAATACGATCGATATCTTACCGATCTTGTGTATGTCCATCATGACCAAGTCGGCGAGAAATTGCGGCGCTTGCTTTTCCCGCTGCATCACGGCAACCAAAGCGGTGGCTATATCCTCTTTCGCCTTGACGCCAATCACCGGCTCCAGTTTCTCGCAGAGCGACGCGTAGTCGGTCTTGAGGTACTCGAGAAATTCCTGATACACCTGAACCGGTAGTATGTCGACAGACTGGAAGCGACACTTTACCCTCAAAGCGGGCGGGTCTTTGAGTGGGCCCTTATCGCCGACTACTGTGTACCATTTTTCCGTGAGGTAACGCGACGTCACGTTGTGAACCGGTATGCTCACCGAGCCTGAAATTAATCGTCGATTTAATACATCGTTCGCGATTAAATCGTTACTCGAAGGAAAAAAGAAATTTCGGAATTACCGATCAACACATTCTTGTCCTTCTTCTTCTTCCTGTCGGCTTCTCTGTACAAATTAACTTGTATCGTGTTGACGGATGGTAAGTGATGGAAATCGAAATGCTCTCCCCAGAAGCACAGATCCGCCTTCAGCTTCGCCGTCGTTCGCGCGTATAGAGTATTGTCGAGGCAGACTTCGCAGAAGTAACGTTTTTTCGCCGGGACGCCCTTCGCCTCCAGCAACCAGATCTGTAGCGAGTTGTCGGTTCTTCTCGTTTGCTCCGCGTCCGGTTGAACGGACTTTCTTAAACTGAAAATTGAGTTGTTCCGTTAGTACATACACTACTACTTCGCATACCGAGTTCAATTTTAATTTACTAGAAAACTAGTTGACTCGATGTAGTTGGATTGGTTGAATTTTCTTTCAAACAAGTAATAGATAAATAATGTTTAGTAATATGTACGATCGTTATTAATACCGTAGATAAGAATATTTTGAAATAAGAAAGTCAATAATGGCTTTTACAAAAAAAGAAACACGGTAGAAGAACATACCTGTGCAGCCATTGCTCCCTCTCGTGAGCCGTTCGACAACTGAAGTACTTGGGTCCGCCGGTGCTGGGTGTGACCTGGAAGCAGTGTGGCCTGCCGAGGAGGCTCGGATGAAGCGGCGTGACCGCCGCCAGGTCCATCGAGGTCACGGCCTGGCCGCAGAGTAGGGACTCGTGCGAACGGCAGCCGCGCAGACCGGCGCCGCGCTGCTTCTGTCGCTCGAGCTTCGTCACGCTCTTCGTTCTCTTCAGCGGGTTCGACCTAAACGACCTCTTCGAGAAGAAGTTCTGCGAACAAGAGGAAAAACGTCGTTCCGTAAAATAGTCGCTTTTCGCGATATGGAACAGTTTTTCTCTGCTCAGGAGGGACGATAGAAAACGCTACGCGGTAAGGGAAAGAAAAAAAAAGAAAGAAATTAGGAAGTGTTTACATATGCAGTCACTCTACTTCAACTGACGTTCCCATGAATTGCTTCTTTTACGTAATCGGGAAGTAAAGTCGGAAGGAGAGTTGCGAAATTCACTGAATTCGTTTATAGCGAGATTTCTCCATTCTGTCATACGTTTATTCGCTGTGCGAGTCGAATAAATAGACCGAAATGCAAAAATTTGCGGATAAGGAACGGTGAGCATCACTCGCGCGAGATGGAGCCCGGGCATTTCCCAGAAGTGTCCGGGAATGTAAATTCCCGGAACCCTAACGAACTTAATCAGCCGGATCGAAAACGGCGGCTGCTGGAATGTCACGGTAGTCGTGAATACTAACGGCTCTTGAATCGAAACAACGCAGATGCACTCACGAATTTTGTTTTCCTTATTGAGTTTTCAAGCTCCTAATAGAGCTCATTGAATAGACGATGCACTCACGAATTGCTAGTAAATATCGATCGAAGGAGCAACGGAGGCCCGTCTCTATTCCAGGAGTGGAGATGATCGACTGATCCGCGGATTCTACCGCTTCTCGCATTGTCCGGGTGAAAGGTAGCCGATACAACCCACCACGGCTAGGGTATACGTGCCAATCGAGGATAGTACGTGCCCCACTCGCCGTTCGAGAATCGAATCGTCTTCGCGCCGGCCGCAGATTCTCTCGCGATTGTTGTTATTGTTTTTGCTCATAGTTGGGGGCTTACGAGATAACACTGCGGTCTCGAGGGCATTTTGATAACGTCGAATAAAAAACAAATGATGTATTACATTGTTCGACGGATCGTTCGATGGGAAATTACGATATCGATATGGGTTTTCGAAAAACCGATTCGCGATGTTATTTCGATCTGTCTCGAGCCGGGAAGTTTTATCGGTTTCTTGTCCGAATTCATAGGGGTTTTTAGTCTTATTCGATATTTGTAGGAATTTCTTTTTCTCAATTTCAATTCTCAATTTGTTCGAGTAAAAAATTTTTGACTTGTGATGGACCAGGATGCATTCGATCATTCTTATCGGTATAATAAGAAAAAGAAATTAAAAAATGAGAGAGTAAAAAAGACTCGGGCGTTCTCTCTTCCTCGAGAAGAGAAAAATTTTCGTAACGTATTCAGGCACTCTGAAATGCGATAGAGAAGGCGCGCGAAAACATTAGGAAAGTTCGCGAAAGCGACTCGTCCCATTTCTCTTGGAGCGGTATGCCGATCATTTTCTCGTTTTCCTCCTCGCGATGGTATGCCCCCTCGAACGACCTTTTTGCTCCTATTCGCTTTCACGATACACACTCGCGCATATTTTACCGAGAGTACGCCATCGATCGACTTAGCATCTCAATCGAGATCGCATACGCGACGACAAAGGAAGTTATTTACCCTGGTGGCGAAGTAATTGATGATCATATTCACGACCTTGTCGTCCTCGTTTTCCTCCATCTGCCTCACGCACATCTTTTTCTTCGTCATGTGAGCGCGTTTTATTTTTCCCTCTGTCTCTGTCTTTCCGAGAGCACGCGCGCGATCAGGTAAGGCGAATATTCTCTCTTTCTTTAGCGGGACAGATGTTCCCGTTCTCGAGTACGAGATTGCGCACTTGGTCCCGGTTTTCCCGCTTTTTCGAGGCTCACCCCGCGTTAATCCCGGACCGATTCGCGTCACTCGATCCTCCTGCTCGATCTCGACGAGACATTGTGGAAACGTGCCGTATTACTCTCGTGACTAGCCGATAAACCATACACACTAACCACCTATCGCCTCTTTTTTATTACCACTAGCGAGAGCACTGTATCGATAATCCAATCGTATTTTTTATTTCGCTCAAAGGAGCCATAACTGGTCTAAGATCGTAAGCTCGCGAGTCACGATTCACCAATAAAAAAAAATTCATTCCTCTTTTTTTCACCGATATTCCACTAACGAGTTTCACTCTGTATACACCGACACTGTGCTCGGACGATAATGAAATACGCGCTCTGGGCCGAGTTTATCGGCTGCGTATAGTAAAACCGTACCGTTATCGGCACACGTGTTTATATATCGAGTCAGATAAGGGTCAGGATCGCGCCGCGGTAATCGTCGTGCCTTCGTGTCATGTAAGTCAACTTTCTCCAAATTTGATCCCCTCCAAATCTCGTGTTTTCAATTTGGTACGAGTCTCGAAGTCGACCGATTTGAATCGACTGGTTCACTGGTAATCATCGTGTCTTCGAGTCACGCTAGCAGACTTCCTCCAAATTCGATTCCCGCCAAATTTCGTTTTTTCAATCCGTACAGAAACCGAAAATCGATTGGTCCACCTCAACCGACTTCCGTGCGGTAACGCGCGTTACTCTTTGGCCAGTCGAGTGCAACGAGCCGACAACTCGTTCCTGGTCTGGTGTTTCAATTTCGAGCGTTCGGTTTTCTTCGAGTGCGATGAACCCGAAAACCGGGGGCAGTTTCACTCCTCGCGCAGATATCGATAACGCACTTTCCGTGTTATTTTCCTTCGTTCGCAAATCCGACTTTCACTGATAAACGTCGATGAACGATAACGCGGCGATAAACGCCGAGCGAATGATTTCTCGGCGGAATCTCGACGTAGACTGGCGCAGATGTTGCTCATCCGGGTAGCCGAAGTCAAGGGATCCTTGGGGCCCACCTTTCTACCCTCCCCGTCGGAACCGAAAAACCTTGCCCCCTTTGCATTCAGGTGACGCAGCTCCCCTCTTTCGTTCCTCTACGTCTTACTCCGTCTCGCTCACTCCTTGACTCACCCCTCGCGTCTGCTCGCTCGCGTCGATTTCACCCCTCGAGCGAGCACCGAAAAACGTCTTCGAGGGGTTCTCAAACGTATTTTCGAGAGGACCCACCGGCCCGTTACAACTGCTGCGAATTGTCTCTCGCGAGGGCTTTAAACGGGAGCAAGCTAGAAATCTTTTTAAATGGAACGGCCCAATCGACGCGTTACCGGTAAGAGCCTGCAGGACTCTCGCGGTGAAATGGGGTAGTTGTATTAGCAATTACGATTAAATGGCTCGATTATCGCTACTTCATTAGGATCATTCCCTCTCGTTGAACTGATTTATTCATTCGATTCGAAACGACAGGACAGCCAGTGAAAACAAGTCAAAAAATTTATACTGCTTTTGAGAAGTCGGCCTTCGTTCTTTTTCGTTATTTACTTTTTTGTATTTTTACAAATACTATAAAAAGACCGATTTTTCGCTTATTAATGCAAAATTTGAGTACGAACAATACGATTAAAGAATCATATAAATGCGGATTAGAAAGCGAGCAAATTTTTTAACTCGGTGACATTTATTTGCGCGTGCATATAACGTACAAATTTTTTTCTTTTGCGCAAGACGAAAAAATCGATCGATCATCGTCTTGCCCGCGTCATGGATTCGTTTTGCCGTCGTTTATTCGGCCCGGGCGAGTCGCGAGCCACCGAAACCAGTTTTGCGCGTTCTTTGTTCTTTTTGTCCTCGACGACGTCACTTTCTCTTTCTCTCTCGCTCTCGCGAGACCCTTCCACTCAATCAGCACCGAATCCGTTGTTTTTGCTCGCGCGAGACGCGAGTGTACCACACGTGTCTCCAACCATTTCGTCTTTCGTCGATTTCGCACCAACGATCCCGAAAACAGACGAGAGAGCTCGAACTTTGAATCATGCTATCGACTTTTAATTGCGAATCAACAGATAATTCCAACTTATTCTCAGCGTTACTCTCTCATCGCATTATTTTAAGTGTTAGATCGTTTGAGTCGAAGATTGATGAAATTTCTATTTGCTAAGCAATAATTTCAAATAAATATTAAGTAAATTTAACAAGTTTTTTTCAGTGCGCATGCACTCAAAGGTTAAACTCCTAACTTAAAATCCTTTGATGCAGATTCTCCAAGCGTACGGCACAAACTCGGAGTACAAGAGGACACTGCTCGGCAAATGAGGAGACAGTCAGGGCTCCTCGTGGTATACGTGAGGAGAAAAGATTCGAGTGGAGGTTCGTACGCTCCGTGACCGGGGAATGGAATGATCGGCGACCCGGTGTCATAACCGGAAACACCGGATGCGCGCCACGACGCGGCCATCGTGCGCAATTTATCCGAACCCCTTCGAACGAAAGAGAGAAAAAATCGACGTGGAAAGGGAGAAAAAAGCGAAGAAAACGTACGTGATGGGATTAAAGGGGCGCTCCGAGCGGGTAACTCTCGATACACATTTCGAGGAAGAATGGCAACCGATGGGAATGGAGATGCGTACGTGACATCGGCTCGACACCGCAGGTAGGAATAAATCGAATCTCCCTGCCGTCTAGAGAGCGCTAGCAGCCTCGCGGAGAAAAATACCGCGAACGCGTGACTTCCTACGTAAATGGCAAGGGCTGAAAGGAAGCGGGAGAGGGGGAGACTACTAATCTCCATCGGCTAGAAACCGTAACAGGAAGACACGAGCGTTACGCAAACGACGCGACGATAAATCGAGATTCAGCCCTAAATGCCGTTCCGATCTGCAAAGCTAATGCCCGCTTTACGGATATTCGCCCAAAGTGAGATAGGGATCGATGCTGTGTTCCGATAAAAGGGCTCTCCTCTTTCTTGGCTTGAATTATATTCTCCTCCGCGAACGGCGATATAACCATGCGTTTATTTCGCATTCGCGACGCGCTTATCGCCGATCGAATTTTCGTAACTGAGTTGTCCGCGCGATATCGTTTACGTTGACAAAGTGCTTTCTCACGGCGCTCAAAAATATTTTGATAATAAGATTTTTAAATTGAGAATAAACTTGAACTGATAGTAAAGTGAATGAGCAGGAAGTGATCAACTATATTTTAAATATTTCAAGTTTTTTAATAATAAACTACTTAACAATTTAATAGAATTAGAAAAAATGGTAACAGAAAATAGTTTGAGCACTCTGAATATTTCACCATGTTTAAATGAATTTGAGCTCTACTGTATTCGGAGCTAGCCGAGAGGTGGTAATTTCGCGAAACTGAAAATCGAGTTTAAGCGATGCCAGCGGGACTGGCCTAAAAATTAAATCCTGGATTAGGAGAAGAGGAGTCACCGGTTAATTAACCGATTGGTGCCTCGACGCGAAATTGGGTAGTAACCTATCGTTATGCCGATGGGAGAGGTGTTCGTGCCGTTTTCTTCGTAATGAACTAATTACGAGCATCGTGCACGCTCTCATCGATCTACGCAGCGTGAATTGCGATGAAGCAAGACGAGCTCCTACGTATTCAGTACCCGTCGCGTTTCGAGACGATCTTTTAACGTCACCTTCCGGTCGTCTAGCTAGCCAATTTCGTTTTGCTATTCTCTCTATGGCGTCACTCGTGAATTTTACTATTTCGAAAGAACCGTGAAATCTTGACTTTATTATTTTACAGTTAATTGAAACGTATCATAAAAAAAAAGAAATTTATATATTCGACGTTGATGTCATTAAGCGTGATGTATTTATTAGATTAGCCCAACGCCCGGGGTAGCTTTATCGTACGTTAAATTGATCGTCGAGGGGAGGTCTTACACTTTACGATTTTATTATTCAGCTCGCGTCGTTGCGTAGTCGACAATTTTTTGCTTCCGCGTGAATTTTTTGTCACCTCGACACCCGACGACGCCCATCTTTCCCACAAGAGCGGCCGAAGGGGTTACACACAGTTTCTTTGACGAACCGGTCACGAGTTATGACTTTCTTTCGCATTAATTCGACGTAATCGACTCGATCTCCTCCATTGTCATGCTGATGTTTTCTCGCACCCCGCGCGAACCTGCGCCACCGCGTGTCTGCTAGTATTTTTACTTGTTAATGTCTTATTTTTTATCTATCGAGTGTACACTGTACACGAGAAGCAACGGAATCCCCGGTTAAATTATCGACAAAAACGGACCGAACGATCGATAGGAAAACATCTCGCGTGACCCTCGGGCTACCGCTTCGATCGCTAGACCCCGTTTCGCTAGGCATCTACGTACTTTCACACGCTCGACCATTCCCAGGTGACGTGCAACGGATGCCGCGATCGATTCCGGAAGCGAATTACGTTAAAGGTCAACCAATAGGGACCGGGGTGTCCCCCATTCCGACAAATTTTGTCCGAATTCGAGGTGGACATTCGAATGGAAATTTGGGATTCGAATGAGCGATTAAAGACTTGCGCAAACGTGTCCCAAAAAAAACCTAAATTTTCTTGATCCAAGTTGTACTCCCTTTTTACCTATTTCTATAATTTATTTCTATTCGCACCTCTCAGTTGAGACAAATAATAGTGAAATACTTACGACGATTCTGTTGGGGGTGACATCGAGCGGTCGTGCTCCGAGGACTGGTGTTGCGGGGGCGCTACCCCTCCTGCAAGCCTTCTCATACGAAGTGTCTGTAACAGAAAAAATTGCATTCAGTACATAAAACTCGACTAGTGAATGAAAGGAACATAAAATTCTATATATTGCAATTTTCGTATGAAAAAGTTCTCACGCGATTCTCCTCTTTTTCGTTATTTCGAAAGGGAGACGATAACGAGAGGGGGAAGCGAACAAAATCCGTAACTTGATTGCGATCGTCACGCTCTAATCGAGTGTGACTTTTTGTTTCCTCTTTTTCGCATCGAAACGAACGCGTTGCCGGCTAACCCGACAAAAGAAAGGCGAAAAAACGATTTTTCAAACTTCTCGATGTCCCCTCGCTAAAAAACGCATTCGTCTCGCTGTAACCGCGGGAGACCGTTCGATATTTTTGTCGGATCGTAGAGCAAAATAACCGTAAGACACGAACGGAACAAAAACAAACACGATATTTTTCTTCGGAACGATTACGGATGATTCTAGCGGCAATTTTGCATGCTCGGTGTTGTCGCGCGCTCGATTGACTCCGGTCTTGTTTCATAACTGGGGTACAATCGCGCACGAACTTTTATACAATCGCACGATCAATCGAGGTATAGCCGTTTAATTCGTTACACGATTCTTGCAGACGTAAGAACAAACTCGAGTCAAATTAATGAAATATTTATTTTGCGTAATATTCTTCTATCGTGCTCTTTTTACAACGTTAATTTTCTATTTGTAATTTGTTCTTGATTAATACATATATCGATAGTGCAAACAAGTCAATGCTGGGCTCGATAGGCACTTTAAAAAAATTCTCGGGTCTCAACAGACCACAGTTGGCGTAAATTTGTTCCTTGAGATTCGTAAGTCTTACTTGAAATATAAAAACGGTCGAAACATGGACGCGTTAAAATCGGATAATCGAGTCAATGGCCAGTCTTTAGTTCTCCGAAGCGAGCACTCGAGATCGGTCGAGTGGATCGCGCCTCGCAGCCTCTCTCCTCTTGGCAATTCGACTCCTCGATACTCGAGATTTTTTTCGAGGAGGGCGATCGTTGCAATTGGAGAGTCGAGCTCGTTGCGTCGTACGAATACGGGGGGTCTTAATCCCGATCCTGCCCTGTTTATCGTCAAAGTAAATCACGTTCCAAGATTCTTAATCGACCATGGAATATTTCACAAAAGTAAAAGTCAATGAAAGGGCGAAACCGCGCATTACGTATCGAAGGCAAAAAAAAGAGGTAAGAGGTTTTTGTCAGCGGCAACGGAAATCGGTGACGAGGGGAGGACGAGGGCGGGTGGAAAGGGAGAAGTCGAGAGAAAGAAACGAAACGACCCCGTAATTAACGCCTTCAGAGGACTCGGCCTTCTCTCTTTCTTTCTTCCTCTCAGCGGCCCTTTCTGTTTACGGTCAGTGGTTCAAATGGTTCCCCGGTATAAAGAGTCTCGAGTTACTCGAAATCTCTCTTGCGTGCACCTACACGTACACGAGGGTTGCACCACGTGCTCTACAGAAAAAGGGGGATGAAACGAAATTTGCACCCGTTCGCCCTGCGAAATACCTGGCCTGTTCGAGGAACTGCCGCACTTTGGTTTACCCGATCGACAGATTAGATCATTCGTATATTGTTCAACAAGATCCAAAAAACTTTTTCACGAGACTTACACTATTAAAGTTCTTTCACGATTCCGTCTTGGCCGTGTCACCTGCAGGCACAGCTCGGGCGCGTTTTCGCTTATCGGTAGAAAACTGGTTACACGAGTCGCGGAAGAGGATGCGCGAGAAAGACGTCGAGGAGGGGGAGGCGGAGTTGGAGGAGTGGGGAGACGCACGGATACACGTGACGCACCTGGACCGCGCCGGCTCAAAGGAAGACGGTGACCCGTGACATCCACGCAACCACACGAGTATGGATATACACGTAGCGCGAGCCAAAGAATGAAAAACCGAGGCGGAGAAACAGTTGCTCTACACAATGGCCAGACGTTACAAGATCCTCGCGCTCGTGTACGAGAGACGCTCGAAATTTACGATACTAGCTCGGTCTTTTTGTTATCGTAAGAGAGTGGTATTTCGCTTTGAAAACTACATGGCTATAAAAATGTCCCTACGAGTTTGACAATTCTAACGTTCAGAATCTAACGAAAATTTCGAAAGAACATCTTTCACGTTTATTGCACGAAGTTATTTTCAAGTGACTAAAGAACACGAATAGTATTGAAATTATTTAAATACTCTCCAGGGTGAACGACCAACGATTTAGGATGAAATAATTTGCTTTTCGTACAAACTTCTATTTCGATCGTTTTTTTTCACGGCGATCGTAAAGAGCCGCCACACAGCTACACAGTAATTAATTTCCGGTTTACGACTCATCGGGAGGAGGATCTCGATCGAGAACTCGTCTCATCTTCGCCCTCGTAAAAATTTATCGCTCTCGAGCTGTAATACCGGTAACGTCTGATACAGTGATCGAAGTCCGCGCGATAAGTACCGAAAGAAAAAACGAGTTCGAATTATCGAATACACTCTCGGGGTAATTAAAACGGTTTCGAAGAACGTTACTCGTGACGCGCGCGCGCGCGCGCGAATGGAATCCAGTCGGGTGATTAAAGTCGCGAATTTCAGATTTACGAGTCTCGAGGAACGCGAGACTGCAGCTCTCCGCGCATTTTCGCAATAAACGCGACACGCAGCTGCCGATTCACCTGTCGGACCCTCGGAAACGCAGGGTCGCTCTACCCGCGGAAAACAACCCTTGCCAGCCGATATTTGCTCGATACTCGCGCCGTAAATCAACCGATCGACTCGAGCACAATGTACGAGGACCGCTCGTTTCACGGCGCGTTTGCAATCGTAAATTATAATTAGACAATTTATATACGAAAATTCACTCGTCGGCGTGATTACATTGTATCCGGGCGTGTTGAAGCGCCAAAAAGGAAACGCGTAAACGCGCACGGTGAAACGGCCCATAAAGTATCGCGTGTCTCAATCGATGAGCTCTCTCGCCCCCGGATCCACGCATTATCATGCGAACGAGATCGCCGGGGTATGGCGAATCGGCTAACAGGTCGTAAAGGTGTCTCGTAAAAAAAAGAGAAGAAAAGGAACGGGGGGCGTCGTGAAAAAAAAAAGAAATAGGGTCGAGTACGAGGGAGTCCCGCGTGTTATACCATTCGCGAGATTCACGAGAGTCCTCAAAATATATTTACGCGTCGTGCCGATCGCGCGCTTGCTCGCTCGAATGCTAATTAGGTGGGTGCGAGGAGAGCCGCAGCTGTCCTATACCCTTTGGAACTCGTACGTTGAAAAACTGCAACCTTCTAGCCGAGCGAAACGAGTATTCCGGCGCGATGACGTGCGTGGATAATGAAAAAAAGTCGCTTAATTTTATCACCTTTATATACCGCCGATCCCTTGTACGACAGCCCTGAGCAATTTTCCGCCGTCTTTGCAATTGCTAGACGATATTTATTCGAAAATACTTGTTTAATCTATTTATACGATGTTTATGTAATAATAAAAGTTCAACATGTTAAATTTCCTTATCAAAAATCTATTTTACATGTTTTGAAACATAGGAAAAATTCGTACAACGAGGCACAAGAAAATCGGTCTCAAAATAAAAAATGGTAGAACTTTAGAGACACGAGGAGAAGTACTCTCTCTCTCTCTCTCTTTCTCTCTCTCTTTCTCTCGTCGAAAGCGAGTGCCAATTAAGAGCCCGAACTCTCTCCGGACGCAGCTGCGGCGTATTCGCTGCTCGCGCTCTCAATGGTTTTATCGAGCTCGCGAGATGCACGTAGGTACAATAGGAAACGTGCCCCCTTCCGATAGAGTTGTGAATTGAAATCGAAACGAAACGTTATGGCTACACCGTACGGGGTTTACGCCCACCCCGCGGTGCGCGATGTTAACGATCGCTCACCGGCGGGGGCACGCGGCGTCTCCCTTAGAAAAGCCCCTCTCCGAGAGGAAAGGAAAAAAAGCAAACGTCATCGGTAGACAGGGCTCGCGGTATTTTCGTAAGCGATATCGCGACCCTCAAGAGGCAAGGAATATTTTCTACATCGCGAGAACGATCGTTAGTCACTCGGTTTCGTTGATTAATTAACCGGTTCGTATAAATAAAGTGTCTCGATAGGGCTCATGAATAATTCATTATCGCACCGATTTATATACACATTTGTTTGTACAAGCGAATAGTTATTTTGCAACGAGTTCGTCGGACGCGCGTCCCGGAACGCGAGAGCGACGAATGAATAACGCCTGCGCGTCCACTCGATAAACTCGCGCGCTTGACGCAACGCGATTTCATGACTTTTGTATATACAGTAACGGAATTAAGCTAATACTGGTACCTGTCAATCACGTGCCGGCTCTCTCATGGGCGGATCGTTACGTTAATACGAGAGCGGGACGCATTCAGAGAAACCCTTTCATCGACGGCGCTCCGATATATCATAAGCCGTATGCTACTGCGGTGCACGCCTCCGATCCTCCACGTCTATTTATTTCGTCTCGTTACATCCACGCGTTTTTATTTCGCAATTCCCTTTGTCGCCTTTCGTACACATAATGACTTTTTTACGTGCCTAGTTGGGCGAGAGTGTGCGCCGGTCCGATTTTTCAACGTCGGAGGGGGTACGTCTCGCAATATCGACTCGATCTCATTTTTCTCCGCTGCGTTTTTAACTGCGGCCTGTTTAGCGAGATGTCTTTCTCACCATTCGACGAGCACGCGCTTCTCGTGTAATCCGACCACAAGTTTTTTGCTCCACGACGTACACGTTCGCGAGGAACCATCGGATCACATCAAGGACGAAGTGAATTCCGTCGCGTGTGATCAAACCGCGACACGTCGATTCAAGATCGAGAAATCGATCGATGCGAGCGGAATTTCAATCACGTCTCGTTTTATTTAGAGCCGCGTGATGTAATTATTTTGTTTTACTATACAGATGCACCTAGTTTTTTTTTATTTCATGAGTTGAATTAGAACAGTATTCGTTTATAGAGTAATAGTACTTTGATCCGATAAAAGCGATAATTTAATGCCAAGTCTATCATAAATTAATGAAAACGTCAATCATAATGAACCTATGTCGAGGCTTTCTAGTATTAATTCATATCGTCAATTACAAGAGCCGAGAGTGGGACATTAAATTTTTATAACCATATAGAATTTAATAAAAATAACAAATGAAATGGTAAAATTTTTACCATTAACTTTGAATTTCGAATCGATAAATAAATCTAGTCGAAAAATGCTTCTAATGATCGATAAGAAGGTAAGAATTCGAATAACTCAAACGCTCAAATTACGGCCGATGTAGATTCATTCGCGGGCGTATTGTCGAGTCCGGTCTTCGTCTTTGTCCGGCGCGCTAGCACGCAATTGCTACGCTTATATACGCGCGGATAAGATCGCGATTCGAAGCTCGCGGGATCGTCGCGCGATGCGCCGCGGCGCGAATTTACGATCCGCGCGCTCGAGTGGAAGGAAGACGCGATGAATCAGCGTGAAAAATACGGGGCCCGGGAGAAAAATGATTTGTTTTCGAGTGTAAATCTCGCGTAGCGTGAATTATACGTCGCTCTATCGATAAACTCGCGGCATCGTCGATGTATATTTCATTAACGGAGCCTCGATCGATATTTTCGTTCCGCAGTGACAGCCGAAATGAGATTTCGCAACTCGATATACACACCGCTCGGCTTCGGATGGTAATGTCCCATGGTGAGTCACGTCGGGGCGCGAAATCCGGATAATATCGATACGCTATAACGCCAGTAGGTACCGGTTTGCGAGAAAAACTCTCAACCCTCTCCACTCGATTTTCCATCCGCAATCGCGGCCGATACCCACATTACGCGACTCGACTCGGCTGGCCCCGATCTCGACGGAGATCGCAATTGGCTGATTAAACGCACGGGACCGGATCGCAAACGTAGGTGCTTTATCATCATCTAACCGCACTCGTACACTCCGAGCTTTTATTATAAAGTCAAGTATGCGGCTACGATAAAGCGCCACGCGAAACTCCGGCAGCCGATCTGTGTTGGCGATAACTCCAAGAGCGACACACCTTCGCGAGAGACACGTCAACCGAAACGCAATTTCAGACCTGGAAGAGTCATTTTCGTCGTACGCTTCATCGACGCTTCATCCTATTGGCGGGACAATATCGGCGTTAAGTTCCGATGATTGGAAATTTTAACTATCCGTAAGTCGAAACTGGTTTGTTCCACCGGTCGATTACTTTGCCTCGAATACATTATTCCCATTTTTGATGTAGCGTTGTCAACGTCGAGTCGTGAAAAGGACTCATTTTCCGTGGATTTTAAAATATCACGTGACACGTTCGTGGAATAATCGTAGGGCGAAGTACAAGCAGACGTCTTCCGCCAAAATGTGAAGGCAATTTAACGATAATCTTCGGCGCCTATTATGGTCGAGGTATGAGGCGACAATAAGCCAGATGGGACGACAATGAGCGTTCGGACAAACGAGCGACGTCACGACGTCGTGACTACACTTTCAAATTCCCTCGATGAAAGAACCAAGTTTCTATTATGAAAATCGTTTTTCTTCCTAACTGAATTTAAATTTCACGGGAGTATCGAGAGACCGGAGAATCGAATAACACTGCGCTGTGCATTTCGAGAGGGGGAAAAAATAGTAAAATCGAGCCGATAATACGTAGCTGTCTTCGGATTTGTTATCTTCTCATAAATCTCAAAAGTTTCCCTCTTTCTCGTAAGAATCTCAAATCCGGACTACAGAATCTCCATTGAATAGCTAGCTCAATGGACTAATCGCGATCAACTTCGGAGCGGCCCTGTATCTATTCGGCTAATCATCTTTGCGCAATTACCAATTCTATATGTACAACCTCGCTTGCACGCGGTTATACACACGTGCCGACGAGCACGTTTCCAGACCCGATGACTTTTGCGAATGAGCGCGGTACTTTCACACGGCCAAACCGCAGACACCCGAGCACGAGATGTAACGATCCAGTCGCTCTTTCTGCCTTTGGCCTTTATAGTTTGCTCGCACATTCGACTTTCGTTTACGAGGCAAAACACTCGATTAGCGAATAGCGAGAGAAATTTCATTTGATTGTTTGCTCTAGTAAGCTGTGAAGCAAATTAGGGAAAATACAAAGGGCAAGGAAAAGTAAAGAGCGAGCGAGTTGGGGGGCAAAAACATGATCATCTCGACAAGGGGGTAGGTGGCTAGCTTCGAGCCGGATGCGCGTACAATATCTGGACAGTGTGAGGCCCCTCGGGGGCTGTCCAACGGGCTCCCCACTGTCCAGCGCTGAATGACCACACGGGAATCCAACGCGTCGTCGTAACTCGCCCATCCGCGAGTATTAAATGTCGTCGATATATAACCCGGCGTACGTAACTCTAAACGATACGCGACCCCCCGTTAGAGCAAATTTTTCCACAGCTCGCGTTAACGAAGCCGCCTCGCGCGCTTTCGAATTCTCACCTTATGGTCTAGGAACGCGTAGTACTACTCGATATTCGAATAAGAATCGTCTCCAATTGTCATAAGATAGAAAAAGAAAGAAATAAAATATATCGAGCCAGTAGATTTGATATTATTAGCTCAAAACTCTGTGGTGTTTATTTATTCAATATTACCATAAAAGAACATTTGACTCCATGTTGGAGAATTCTCGATTCGAGTACTGCACAGAGTGTGCGTAGTTCCGATAATTGCGCTAAACGGTCGATACCGTGCACGTAAGATCCGTTCGTTAATAATGCAACGAGTCATGCGTGAAAACTCGCATGCAGGGAGGAATAGGGTGAAAAAAATTCTCTGGACGATAGTATCGCTAGCTGAGCGAGAGAAAGAGTAAGAGAGGGAGAGAGAGAGAGAGTGAAGCTAATTGTTCGGACGCACTTGTGTCGTAGGCCAGCTCTGCCGCGTCAGCTCTTCGTACATTTTATACGCGATAGGTATGAAAAGAACAGCGCTCGCTCTCGGTGGACCGAGAGAACCAGTTTTCAGAGGCCAGCCGCGAGAGAGACCGCTTAACCAGCGCGATTCATACGATTCACACACCATTAACCCTATGATGACTGTTAACGCGATAGAAAAAGAGACGGACGTAGGAGATGAAAGGAGAACGCTCGTTCCGAGGGGTCGGTACACTTAATTTATCGCGTTATTATATAGACGCGCGATACCGGAACCCGCTCTCAGGCACAATGCGCGATCGTCATTAGCGTACGGCGAATTTCCACCGGCGGCGTATTTTTCACAGACGATCGACTCCTGTCTGTTCCGCTAATTTCTATTTAATTTTCTTGCCAGTTATACCGAGCTTAACTGAGAAATGTTAGAAACAATTGATAATTCTTTTTTTACTATCAATTTGATTTTTCAATTGCTTTGTTAATCGTATAGAAATATTTTAAAAGAAAACTCGATGAAAACCTAAACAAGTGTAGATGCGTGTGCGTTCGTAGAGTGAGAGAGATATTTATGAATAATCGAACTGAGCTCGCACGACGATGCATCATCTCAACCCTTTTCAATCGTTCGTGCCTACACTCGGCATAGACACCGTGAGCTTCCCCCTCGACTGGCTCGCACCGCACGTCGCCCAGTTCATCGAAAAGCGATTCTCGCGCGAGCCAGAGAGAGAGAGAGAGAGAGAGAGAGAGAGAGAGAGAGAGAGAGAGCTCTATACATACAGCGAGGTGTCGGGAGTGTTTTTAAGGGCGTTTCAGCTGTCCGCCGCTCGCCGTGCCATTGTCGAACTGCGAGCGAGAATTATTTATAGACGAAGGATGACCGTACACAGTTTACGCGTATGCAGCGACAAAAACACCGACTCACTCCATGGTGGTCCATTGTAATTTTTGTGTACAGCGGAGGATCGATTCGCGAATGTTTTAATGCAGCGAGCGCTGAATGGGAGCCTCGTATTACGAGGTGAGTTTGTCGAATCGACGAATGTCCGGGTAGACAACAGTGTCGATACACGACGCTCGCTGACCATTGTCACCCCTGGGTTATAAATTTGCGTTTATATTTCGTAACTAATCTCTCGTTGTTGAGTGCTCGCACGGTGGAACACGTAGGACGCTCGTGCAATTAGCTCGCGGACGATGTCGGTCTATTCAGAACGCCGGCTTGCGATATCGCTCCGAGCGAGGATAATTTTTATTATTTTCTCGCACAGAATAGAGAGAAAGCCGGAAAAACGCGAGAGCCGACAGCTCGGCGAGTTATAATCAGTGACGAATAAACCTCCTCGTTGAATAATAATAACGAATATTTTTGGATTATGCAAATCATAAATCACGATGATTTTCGTAATAAGAGAGCGGACAAATTGCGTAACTTTATTCTGTAGAGTGTCGAGATACTGCGTGAGTTGGATATTTCGCGTTAGGAAAACGTCTTTTGTGTTTCGGTTCTGCGACATACGCTCACGCGTCGGTTTCGATAATTAATAGTTCTCTTTTTTGACGCGTGCGTGTTACGACCGCGCGACATGCGGCGAGCGCGCGTGCCGGCGAAAGTCGGAGAAAACGCGCGAGATCATTTGTCAAAATTTTTCGGAAATTTCGGGAAAGATATCCGTATTAGCAAATATCGACTGGTACTATTTTTACGACTAATGGTACGCCGGCTTTGTGATACGGTCTCGTTTTACGACTGACATATGTAGCAGATGTCGCGCGGCGATTTTTATTCGTTAATCTCGAGTTGTTAACTCGCTTCGACAATTCTATCCAGTTATATTTGCGAAGGAGAGAGAACGGAATTTTACGATCGAGGGAAAAAAACGTTTTATTTCGAGAACGCTCGGAGAATCGATATAATATCTCGATTGGCACAACGGACACGGTCAGACGCGAGAAAACGTCGTCTGCATTATTCAAATTTTCGAGAGAGGAGAGACGGCAATCCCGTCGACGATACTCGAGAGCTTCGAGAAACGCCTGCTCGAATATACGCGAGCTTATCGAACGAGCTGACGTCTGACGGGAGGAGTATTTTGCATTTTTGCCGCGCGAGAGTAGACGACGCTTACCCAGTTCTCGGTGACCGAGAGAAGGAGGACCAGTCCGTGCCCAGTCGGTGTAAAACCGTATGAATGTCGAATGACGCATAAACGAGTAAAAAGGTAGGGGGATAGGGTATTTAACACCGATGACACGGACAGGGAGGAATCGAGCAGATGTTTCGCGTGTCATTTCGTCGCGATTCCCTTCCGCCTCGGAGCCCGCGCGGGGGGTAGAGCGCGTTCCGGGAGTCACTTCCGCTTCGATAGAAGTCACTCTTCTCGTCGTGGGCTCATTTACGGTCGTTTTTCATCAACGAGATAATCTCGAATCCTGTGGCCTTTTCAAATCGTTCGGTACTAATGCGGGACAATTTTTCCGCGTCGAGATTCCCCATTCAGACGAGTTTAATGCCCGTAATTTTTTACTCTAAACACACGTCTCCTCGATTTATTTGGATACGTATACCCCCCACGGTATCTATAAAATTCGAACGGCTCTCGATCCTGCCATTGTTCATAAGGCTCGTTATTCCCCGCTTGTCGTTTATGCAGGACATCCGTGAGCGATGTTCTCGCCCATCCGGACGCTCGTAAATGCCTCACCGAATGAAAACATATATTCCAATCCATCTATCTATTGTGAGCAACCCCTTCACGCTCGGTTCGACGTGTTATTACCTTTTTTTGGTCGGAAAATCAATTTCGACAGGCCTGTCATCGGCGCGATGCCAACATCGATTACAGCGATCGTGGCGAGCCTCGAGTCGGAAGTTGGAGAATCAAGAATGAACGATGTAATATAAGATGACGTCATTCGCGTAATTTAAAGGCTGTATTTATGAGTCGGTTTCCCGATTCTTGTGAATCGGAAATCAGTCATTGAGTCGATTGAATTTGTATAGCTAAGTATTGATTTTCAACAATCGTAAAATCAATTCATTTAATTAATAATCAACCATCTTGAAGTTTATTCGCGAACTGAGTATTTCAATATTCACGGAGCCACCAGTAAAAGATCTTACGTCATGAAATTTTTGAAACGTCGTTTTCTGTGGTCGAATTTCCCAGTCGGAACGTTAATAAAACATCTCGCTAAGGAATATTGCGTTAGCCAATAGCGAATGCGAAATCGAGAAATACCGTTTTACGATTTACGAAAGGCAAGTTGGCCACTAGGTGGATTAGTCTCGCATGATGTGGCTCCTTTGACCGGGGTTAATGCGCTCGACTCGAGCGCTGAAAAATTCGTACAATGGCCGAACTCTCTATCGAAAAACCGTACCGGTCTTGCAGCGAAAGGATTTTTGGGGGGCTCCCACCGAAAATACTTGTACCCCCGTCGAACGGATTCGATCCCCCGTAAATAATCGCGGGCTCGCGAGCGTATTTTAGAACGGATATACTGTATATTTATGCTCTGGCACTCGACCGTGAAATAGTAATGGTATTATCGAGAACGGTTCGATACATCGCATCGACTGCGCGGATTTGTCCGAAACGCACCTGCTTATGCGAAAAATTCGAGGGGTAGAAAAATTCGAGAGATTAAATTGAAAACAAAAAAAAATAAGTAAGGAGTGGTTTAATCGCTCGTACGACGCAATTATATTCGTTGATTCGTTCTCCGTGAGGTTAATCTCTCGGCGAGGAAAACATCCCGATGAATGCGAGTCGGGAATTTAACGCGTCATTATAACGGCGATTGTTTCTTTTGTGTTTATATGGTACGTATTCGTGTCACGTGCGCGACTCGAGTTCATCGCGCCTCTCCTCCTCGAAGGCGCTCGAAATCATTTACCGCGCTCACGTTTCGTCGTGTGGATACAGCCGAGAGAAGGAGACGGACTAACGAACACGAGGGGACGCAGAGTGCGGTCTCGAGAAAAATAAAACTCAGTCTCTCTTCTCGCATACTCGTTTGGGTATATCGACGTGGAATTCCAGACGCCAGTCAAAACAGACCGGAAAGATATTTTCTGCCAATATCTCGAAAACTAAAAGATAGAGAATGCATTTTATAGAAAAATGTTCTTCTTTGTAAAAAATTACATAAATCTTCGATTTGAATTATAACTATTTTTTCTTCAAAATATTCGCAAAAAACACTTTGAGGGTGATCTTAAAGGGGGTGAGCTAGCTGAAAAGCTCGGCAGCCTATTTATCCTAGATCTCCGTGGATTTTTTCGAGTCTCTGTTGGCGCGAGAATCGTCGTCTTCTCGTCTCGTTGCCCCGGAGATCCGCGTGTTCGCGTTCCGCGGAATGGCAGAGCGCGGCGCGGTAGGTCAGTCACGTTATGCAAGGAGCGTGGGAGCTGGCTAGTCCATGTGGACTAACTCGTGCTTTCTCTCTTTCTCTCTCTTCAACTCTCTCTCCCGTTCTCTGCTAAACGGAGCCGACAAACGGTTCCGCGCGCATCTCGCTCATCCCACGCGAGCTCGATCCCGCTTCGCGGAGCAGTCGCCCAGGGAAACAGGAATAACCGAACACCTCGCTGCCGAGCAAGATTTATTCCAGCCACGATGATGTAGGGGGATAAGTCGACAAGGGCGCGCGGTAGCGAGGGATATACGCGTTCTGTGATTTATCTCTCGAGAATAACGGGAAACAAACATTTCGCCATTATCGAGCTTTATTTACTCGAAATAACCATTAGCGCTTATTTTTCGAATCTGGAAATACTTTTGCTAAAAATACGATCAGAAATTGGAAGGGAACGGGAAAAAGTGAGCCAAGGTCGATTCGACGCACGAATTCGTTGCCGCTGAGTTTTGACGTACGCGAACCACGACGGTGCCTATTAATTGCGTAATAACCGAGCCGAGAAGATATATACGAACGAGCGTATAGCATGCAGAGTTTTGCTCGTATCGAGGGAGACCCCTCATTAACCCTTGAACCGAGCCGGCTACAGTCGCGTACGACTTTTTGACGAGTTGATTACAGATCGTCGGTTGGAAAGCGAAAGCGATATTTTTTTTCATAAATTCTCGTTAGACGTACTTTCCGGCGCGAGGCGATTGGTCATACGTTGTTTGTTCAACGTTAATATATGAGACGATTAATTAAACGAAAATTCAACGAGAGGAAATAAATTCGCTTTTATGGTTTTATTGGCGAGACGAAGGTCGAGTGCATCCGATGCATCGGGACAGAAAATGTACAACTCGCGACCGGTGAATTAATTGGATCAGCAGTGGATATAGCTTGTTTATACGAGCCGAGCGGCTTGTATACCCAGTGAGACGTTGTTTAATTAAAACAAAATTGACCTTGCGCGAGCAGTGTACGCGCGCGTCTTCTCGTATCTCCTACTCGATCGGGCCCACTCCCTCCTCCTCCTCCTCCTCTCTCTCTCTCTCTCTCTCTCTCTCTCTCTCCCTCCGTACGCGTCTTCGCGTATGCAAGCGGTTCATCCTGCGCATTTGCATGACTGGTTCTCGTCGAATTACCCTCTCGCACCGGAGAGCCTCGCTTTCCGCGAAAATTCCAAACTCATTCGCTATACCTACGTATCGCTTGGAGGATTTTTACAACCGAGGAAAATCATTTCCGTGATAAATTACGTCTCGTTAACCAAAAGATACGAAGATGCGGAATTCGCGAGGGTTTCGTCGAATCTCGATCTCCGAGGCGATTCTCATGCAAAGCGCAACGTTTCCCCTGAAGTGCGTAGCGTTTTCTCTACAATATAACGGCGCGAGTACGTGAGATATCGAACAGCCGATAATTCAGGGACGAGCGTACATTTTAGCGTCCATTATCGGAGTAAACAGCAATTACCTACGATTATCCGGCTGGTAACATATTACATCGTTTCCTCCTCCGGGGAGATATTTTTTCGATAACGAGTTTCCTCGTTCAAAGTGTGGCTAATTGGATACGAGAGTGTTTAATTATAGCAACGGACGAATAATAATAGCTCGATCGATCCCGATCGCGAGAATCGTCGAATAATGGAGCGAGAGAAACGATTTTACCGATGCACTTATCCTTCCGATGCACGAATTCGCTCGTCTGGAAAAAAACAGCGGAGGGACAAAAGCGAGCGATTTGGGTAGCCACACTCGTGGGGAATCGCGCGACAGCCGTTCGCCGATCCACCGAGACCACTTCCGATGGCCAATGACGTTCTTACTTCTTTTTTTTCATTAGAGCGTTAGGCAAAAGAGGGTAAACCACTAGAGGCTCGCCGCGAAGAATTAAATCGAAATACGAGTGGCTCTCGTGAAACGCGATTGTGCATTTTGCGGGGATGCCTATTGTGTTGCTCTTTCTCTCTCGCTCCATCTCCTCCTCCAGCCTGCAACGTCGGTCCATTAAACACGAATTGCGATTCGAAAATAAATTAGGCGCTTCGTGGGATGAAAGTGGCCGTTTTTTTCTCTTGTTTCTCTGGGGAGATTGTTTTTAATCGACCGAGTGTTCCTACTACGCGGATCGTGACGACGATTGGAATTTTGTAAGAGTCGAATTCGAATACGCAGCCAAGGTTCTATTATTATTCAATGCCGATTCGTAACGGTTCTCTCGCACGAACTCGAGTTTCACGTTCTACAAATTGCTCGTGGTAATGTCGAAGTTGAGATTCGAAAAAAGTCACTATCTCATTATTCTTATGTAGCGGCGTAACGACGAGTCGCGTTTGTATTAATTAAATAGTAATTACGTTGCGGGACGAATTGCAATGTATACGTACGTCTTACGAAATCGAGGCCGAGCGCTGAGATTTATGAATCCTGTACCTACTACCGATTGATATACAACATTTGCGAAATCGAGTACCGGTATTATGCTTCTCTTGCTCCTCGCGCACTCTCGAGTCGAATAACGAGATTAGACGCAAAGTAGTAAACAATAGACATCTTTCAACAGCATCGGACTTTATATGCCACGGTCTAATTGATTTTGAAACGCGCTACAGGCTCTCGCGCCAGGTGGGCGAGAACGAACGAGAGAAAACTAACCTTCGTTTCGCCACTCTTGTCAATTTCACATGTGCGCGAGTGAAAAATATTGATACACTCCGACGACGAGGCTCCTCGTGTTCCAAAGAAGAGAAGACGCTTTTCTCTCTCCTTCGCTCTCTCGCGAGTGATAAATCACGGTCGTTAGCGCCAGTGGCGTTCCCGACGTGCTTCCACACGTGTTTCATTTCCGAGAGCGATGCGAAAAACCGCAACGATGAGCTCATAAAAGACAACGAGAGCGAAGAATTCAAGCGACATCTTTAGACGATCGCGTCACGTTCCGTTAAAGCCTAATTGCGAATCAGAGGAACTCATCATTCGGATTTTTTTCTCGATCCGCAATCAGGGAGCATCGCGAGGTTAATGCCATGATTAAGAGATCATTTAAAATTCTTGAAAAAATCATTAGGAAATTTTAACCGCATATTTTATACATGAATAACTGTAGCTTCTACAACCATATTAAAATTTCAATTCAACTACTTTTTTGGGTCGCAAACAATGGATTCAAACTACCATTACTCTTCATTTTTTAATAAATTTTGATATCTGTAGAATACTTGTGAGTATGTATGTAATTCGAGAGTGTATCGAGTCCTATAAATTTTATATCAATATCTATATTAATAGTTGGAAAATTTTATAAAAACAGCCCTTTTTTTAAAACATTTGAAAAATAATCCCTCAAATCTCTGACAAGATTCGTGTAACGAAAACTGCTTCTCATCGAACGGCGTTAACGTCGTAAACATCGCGTTTAGCTTAACGCTAACTCGCGTGAAAGACGGTATCTGGCACGGTGGATCTTCGCGGCGATTAACGAAAAACGCGAGGCGGGATAGACGATAGAGAGTAATAACGGAAAGGGGTCGGGGCTTCCCCAATGTCGTCGGACCTTATCCGCTCTCCCGATCGACATTCCGCTCCAGTAATAACGATTATCGCGATAATAATTAAGGGTAATTGGAGCATGGCCGGGCACGCGACCCTCTAACGCGGCAGATGCGAATGCTCACTTTTTTCTCTCCCCCTCCCGTTACAGTATTTCTCTCTTTTTTTTCCTTAACTATCTTCGACGAAAAATACCACGCACTTTATAAGCCGGCACTAATAAGTGTACGCTCGCATAGAGCGGAGCCAGCTGCGCGTGAAATTTTTCGCGCACGGAGCGTCGAGAGTACGCGACGCGTCTTTTGTCGGTTCACCGCGAGGAAAAACGGCGAAGGGAAATCGTCGCACCTCGCTCTGATAATTAACCTCGTAATCTTTGCGAGTGTAACCACAATGTTACTCCCTGTTCCTTTCTTTTTTTTTCAAACGATCGTTAGAGGAGAATTGTTCGGCCCGAGCGCGGTGTCGAAATGTGAGAAATGGGAGAAAAAAGTTCTCGCCAGTGGAAACGTTGGAAAAAAAATTAGTTCACCCCCGTGAATGTAAAATTCAATTTTACACCTACGGAGTCGCAGCTGTCGCGCTGCACGCACGCCCGTCTCAAATGGTATGCCTACATTATTGGTGGCTCGAGTTTTCCCCGCACGTGGCCCTGCTCGATATGCGCGCCATTTCGCATTTCCATTCTCGCGGAGTCGCGCGCGCGTGCGCTCGCGTATGTAAATGCACGCGAGGAGACTAGGGGAGATTACAAATTACAATTCGTACCTTCGCCGCAGCGCCTGCGCGCCATGCTCGTCTTTTTCGTCTCGATATTTCACGCAGCCTTGAAATTCTCTGTTTTACGGAGTCGAGAGAATGCGGCGAATCGAGTTTCGAAATATAACGTCTCGTCGGTCGATTCGAAGGACGGAGTTAAAAATAATGTAGGAAGTACGACGAGAGGTATAACGTACTGGTTATTAACTAGAAATGGTCATTTCCACCCCGAGTCGTGGTTCAAACTCTACGCATCCCACGGTATTAACGTTTGTCGGTAACGACTCTATTAATTAATCCAGTTCTGGCCGTTCCGAGCCCGTTCACCTTCGACTCGCCGACTTTAGAATTAACTCGATCCGTAATCAACGTTCTCCGAGAACTCTCTGTCACACCTACTGCAATTTCTTAGCGATAATTCTTCCCATGAATGACTGGGCAATAAGTCATGAAGTATCCTAGTCGATCGAACCGAGTCTGAGATCATCGATGCGTACGGTTTGCAAGATTTTTTTAATCCCACAGTGATTCTTTTCTTTAGAGTAGCGCTCGAGAGCATTTCGTTAATATGATTTTCAAATTAACTAAAAATAAACAAAGATTCAAAGAAGAAGAAATTAGAATAAGAATGATCAGAGGCGTTTTGAATAATTCAAGTATTTTATCGTGTCAAAAATTTGAGCTCTACTGCATAGTGCATGTCCGCATCGAATGCAACTGCCGTTCAAAAGTCGATCACTAAAATTAGCGAAAACTGTAATCATTTCAATTTTTTATCTCTCACGGTAATTAAAGACGAAAAAATTCAAGTAATCCGTACTCTCGAAACTGTATTTATGCGCCCAGCGACCGCCCACGATAACCGCGATTTATTCGCGTTGCATCGCGCGTTCTTAGCGATATAATACATCACGGCTTAACATATACGCTCTCTCTCTCTCTCTCTCTCTCTCTCTCTCTCTCTCTCTCTCTCTCTCTCCGTAAAACGAAAAATCCAAAGATATTTATTTACCGCTCTCCCAACGAACCCGACACACACGCGCCGTGAATCTCGCGCTCCGAATTCACGAAATGAGATTTATTGCATTCGGAACGAAAATAATCGAGTTAAGTCGATTTTCCGCTAGTTCGTCACGCCGATACGGAAAATATTTGTCGCTCGTTGGACCGGGGAGAACTGGAACGGCGAGTTTTTCGACGTCGAAAGTAAACGGAAGGGTCAGTGTACCCCCGGCAACGTCGCCGTTGGCTTTGTTTCACCGATGGTCCTGCCCGACGAACGAGATCCGGCCATTGTGTGTGCACAGCTATATTACACATAAGCGTACTTTCCTGCGTCGCGCGAACGAGCGAGGGTCGTGCGTTCCGGGCTCGGAAACTCGAGAAGCTTTTTCCTCTACTTCATTTTGCCCTATATTGTCGAAACTCACCTGAAACAGAAAAAAAGCGTATGCATGAGCACGCTGGCCATTAATTAAAGCCGAGAGGGTGGGGAGTTCGTTCACCCTGCTGGATCGCGAGCGATGGCCCGTTCTCTCCCGACACCCGCGCTCTAACGTCCAGCGTAATTAACTAATTAGAGATCCCGCTCGCTCGCGGTCGCGTATTCGCGTGTTTTCGCTCTCCGTTAGAAACCCATCGATGCGAGACTCGCGATCGCGTAAGGGCTTCGTGTTTTCGCTAAGAAAAAATGAAATAACCAATAGTATTACCTAAACGATATTTTGCTATGAGGAAAATCTCTTGAGTGAAAAATTGACCGATTTAACAAATTTGTTAGACCGAACGATTGTCTTACCGAACTGTCAAAATATCGTTCTTGGAGTATCGGAATGCACATTTTTTTCTTAACGCACCATAAATTTTCTCGGTTGGTCTCTTACTTACGGCCTTAATGAATAATAAATTATCTCTTCGCTATCGACGTTTGATAAATTTTTCATAAAGCCTCGTAACAATGAGCCATCTCGAAATTGAGAGCTGCCAGGAATAGAAAAATGAGATTTAAGCGTAATCGATTCGAAGGTTCACGTTGAGAGACAGTGATGAATGACGGCGATAAGAAAAAATCGTTCGAGGAGGAGAGGAACCGAGAAGTCGAGGATCCAGTCGAAGGATCGCGGTTACCGCCTCTCTCGAGTGTTTAGTCTACTAATCGCAGGGTAGCGACCAAACGTTTTTTGCCTCGCGACGTCCGTTTCACGCTCGGTGATAGAGAAAATTCTACTCGGAAAAACACTCGAACGGTGGCGGACGAGCATTAAAATTCATAATCCATAATTTGAATGAGAAACGTTCGAGAATGGAACGAGGTTAACCGAATACAGCGGAGGGTTCTTCCGTTTCCATAGTCTGTAACGAGTGACGTATCGGTGTAACAATGAAATCGATTCGAGCGGCAGATAACTTTTCGGTTCAACTACGATCGACTCTTTTCATAATCATTTTTTCTTTCGTAACTGTACCTATTCTACAACTCGCACGCTCCGGAAACTGCGGGTCACCAACCATAATAAATAAGGATTAATTTCAAAGCGTCATTAACTTCAGCTGGCTTCTGGGAAAGGGTTAAACTCTTCTGTTCCAAAGCGGTTGTGATTCATTCCTGCTACTTGGGCGTAACCCATACGCAGTGTTTTTTCCCTCGCGTGAACGCGAACCATAGCGCCTCGTACGCTCCATTTCTCGACATCTCGTTTTCTACCACGGAAAGTTTCGAGGAGCTTGAATTCCTTCGACGGCGAATCGCTATTGATTTCTCGAAAGGTTCGAATAAACTTTCTCGATTTAGAAACAGCGCGCGAAAACACTTCCGACTTACGCATTTCCGTGTAATTCGCTGAATCACGCGTTTCGACCCGGTAATTATATTAAATAACTCGACTCGATTTTCGGCGAAAATTGCGTCGACGTTACCAATTTTCACCGCGAGATGCTCACGCACTGACCATGGACGACTCGTCGGTGTAAATTCACCGACCGACTCATTCCACTTTCGCGCGGCGAGCAGCTAACGTGAGTTATAATAAGTTATAGTCATGCACGCCGATCGTTTCTCACCGCGACCCAGTTTCTCGCGATCGGCACCCTCAAAGACTCTTCTAACTCTCCATCTCGTGAATATCGGCTGTGAGATTTTTCTCTTGCCCTTTTCAATCGTTCTACTCCGTTCTGAGCTACGTTCTGTTCTCGTTCAAGGGACGATGATATATAATTAATGAAATCTTTCATAATTTTTTTTCGCCACTTCGGATCGTCAATCATTCAAAGCAATTCTTATCTATACACGTGCGGAAAATATAAATAAGCGATATGAGAGAAGTAATTTAAGTAAGTCGACATTTGCGTCCAAGCGACACCGTTGAGAATCGGCTTCCTGCCGACGTTTAGAAAAAAGACGGAGAAGAGCGGAGGAGAAAATATTCATGGAATAGTCTCTTTCTCTCGAGCCGAGGTCGTTAATCCTACGGCGCAGCATCGCGAGACCTCTCTTCGTTTGCGGAGCAAACGTGACTCATCACCGTCGCGGAGGAGACGCCGAGTGACCGGGGAAGGGAGAGCCGAATGTAAGCGGCAATCTCGATGCCGTGGACTCTCCCCTGGACCGAGCAACGTAAGCTCGTTAAACTCTGTGAGATCCTTTCGCGGTTTCTTTCCGCAAAAAAATTTACCTCGAATCTGATGTTTCGTGGAAATTTTATAAAAAATTTAATCAACTCTGTATTTTTTATTTAGAGAATTACGAAATCCTTTGTAGTCACTGCGGGAAATTTGCTAGTAAGAGATATTTTGCTAAATTTTATTCTGAGCGTATTAGGTATAAGCTTCTCTTTATTTCTGGTAGCAACTTCTCTCTCTACCAAGGCGGTTACGAATGAACAGATGAACTGTAGAACCTCGAGGCATCGGGACTGAATAAGATCTATCGCATTTGGCGGTTATTTACGTGCGTGCTCCATTAAAATAAACGGTAGTGTAATAGATTGAAAGAACCCCATTCACGCAAACTGACGGCGAAACGAGAGCGGCCAGTTTAAAGCGAAATTCGACGGATCAATGGGTGGCAATAAAATATGAAAAATCGCCGCTGCTGATAAAAAGAGCGAACACTGGATTTTGAATTTATCGTGGATGTTTGTCGGCAATAAACGAAGGCATAGGGCGAACGGGATCGAGAATTGTCAAATATTTGTATAACGATCCATCATCGATCGCTATGCGTTACACACTGACGTCATTTGGTGGCCACACCTATACGTCACGTGGGCCTACCTGAGTCGGGCACGCGTACATACGCACCTTTTCTCTTTAAGACATTAAAATTGTATCATAAATATGGGTATAAGTCTGTCGATGCATTGTTAAAAATTTTTTCCGCGTTCCGCGCGCGCATCTCTCTCGTTAGTCCTCGACTAGGTAGGAACGGGGTTGAGTCCGGCTCTCCCCCTCCGGCGCATAAAGTAGCTTTTAAAGGGATCAAAATGCGAGCGAAAAGAGAGGGACGACAAAGGGCCGAATTTTTGCGGATTAGAGAGGCTGTTCTTTGTGAGCCACTGCTCATTGTTAGCAAAGCAGATATAAATATCGCGGTGGCGCATGTATGCACACGCGAGAGAGCGCGTATCCGACCAACGGACACGCGGAAATCGCATCACCGCGAGCGTCACGATCGGCCGGCATTGATAGGGAACATTACTCGGGGATCATCCCGTGCCCGATGCTTATAATTATGGTAATAAAAATGAGCAAAAACCTTGTTTATGGCCGAAGGGCCTCTGCGAGGACAATCGGAGTCGAGAGACGATCCTCGCAATTATACGACCCCGCGCACTCGACGAGCCACCGCCATTACGTGCAGTGCCGTGGAAATGAAATCGCTCGGGATGCGATCGGACGATTTAACGCTCCTTTAACCATTCACTGCCCTCTCTCGTGCAAATGACTCTATTTTTTACCACTCGCACCGTCCCGAGTCAAAGTTTTCATAGTGGCCGTAATCTTGAGAACCTATTTGTCTTCGATCTTTCGTAACGCCGACTTAAATAACTATAAGAAAAATATTGGGTCTAACCAATTACATTTTTAATCTGCCAAGATGATATTTTGTAAAATGAAGAGGAAAATGAGTTCCGACTTCGGTGCGAAACTCGACTTCGCCTTACGTCGACGAAAATATAGGCTAAAATCTTCATTAATAATTTCGAAATATCGGTCGGCAATTACGTCTCTCGTGAAACGAAGTTCGATCGGAATAGAAACGTAATTACAACGTCGTTCGAAATTCGCTGATTCGCTCTACGGGAAGTATAATTAATTACCCCTCGTGAAAGGTTCACCGCACGGTGCGGTGGTGCATAATTCCGTGATCTGGATATTTTTACGTAATTAAATTTCCGGATTGAATAAAAATCCGCTGAAAAACTGAAATCCTCGATTCGATCTAGAATAAGATCGTGATTTACTTTTTGAGTCCGAGAGCGACATATATCGCGGAACTTTTGCATAACGCGGTAATCTGAACGGCGAAGCGATTAATCGCAATACGCGACGGGGTTAATTCCGTTATTACGTTATCTCGCTTTCGCGACGCTAAGTTCGACCGAATAATTAATCGCGGAGGTCGTCGCCCTTTCGCGTCAATCGTAAAACTTCGACTGCGAGTCGACTACCTAAATTAGAAGACACATAGATGATACTGTAAGAATAAAAATTAATGTATTCTCGTTTTATGTATATACCAAGTTGTGGCCGAGTATCATAAATATTAAATAGCACTTAATCATATTATCACTTAGATTGATTAGAAAAATGACATCGGTCGAGAACGCATCACTGGTGCTCCGAAAAATTCATTCTCGGTACTTTATCGGTCGGTGATTGCGCAAGTGGAATCGGACTCGCGATAAAAGCCGGGCGAGACTTCCGCGAAGGGAGCCTATTCGCCGTTTCGCTACGGTTAGCAAATCAGGTCCCCGCGATTCGCAATTGTCGAGTCAATTGCTGCTAAAGGCGATAATGTCCTTCTGCGCTGCATTCGACGATTGACACGCGCGACCTCCGCGTAACGGTTTCGGAATCGCATCCCCGCCCGTCATGCACGAGCGTGTGGCGCTTCCGGTAAACGGAATGCGCGATCGATCTCGGCCTAGCGAAACCGAATAGGCGCGCCTTATTCGATCAGTGACACACGTAGCGCGTAACGTTTATTACGCGACACCGGATAATTGCTTCCCGGTGCCGGTTTCCCTCGAAAAATCGCGAGATGACAATTTTTTCCTAGCCGAGAGAAATCGAGTTGGGGTTTTATCGTTCCCTTCGTTTGCACTAGAAAAATAACAAAATGTACATTCCTATATTTCCAAGAGGAGATATTGACCGCCAAATAAAATAATCGTTTAATTCAACCTTTTGTTAAGTCAACTTATGTATTTTTCGCTCAAATTTCCTCTCTATTTTACAAAATACTGTTCTTGTTGTTGTCGGAAAAATTTCGAGTGGAATTTCGCGGTGGACGGTGGCAAAACAAAATTTATCTAGCCGTTCTATGAAGCGATAGCAACGGAAACGCAGCATTGTTTTGTCGTCCGTGCGCAATTCCCCGCTAGGTAACATTGGAAGAAAAAGAGCAGAAATATGCGCGGGGAGATAATGCACAATTATCGCGAGCGCTACGCTTATTAGGTCACTCGGCACGTTTCGCTGCGCAATATTACGTGCCGGTTTCAGCGCCAACTAAAATACCGCTCGCGGAAGGGAGACGAAAATACGAAATAGAACGGGCTGAACAAATATTGTGTTCTCCGCGACAAAAGTCGGCTTTTTTTTCTAAAACAGCTACAGTCATAAAATAGAAGAAATCCGTTGATTTCATTTCGGAGCGGATAATTTACATAAGTGGAATCCTAAACATTTCTGCACACCCCGCCTTATGCAAATACCGAGCGTTCGCACGAGTTCCGTATTATTCATACACAATCGCGACGGAGCACTCGTGTGTAAACAATTTTGCGAGCTGCTTTCCATACGCCGTGGACGATATAAAAAAAAAAGAGACAAACAAAGTGCATTCGCGTAAAAATGAATGAATGACAGCGGTGTTTTTTTCTTCCGACGTCGTATGTTCGAATCGCGCGTTCACCCTACTGACACTAATGAAACTCGATTCCACGGGCGTGACAGAAAGACGAGTCGAGTTCGTTTTGATTTCCTCTCTATATACGTATAAATATATAGATTTTTTTCTATAAACGCTGCATGTCCTAAACACACAAACGAGAGCACCGAAGTCCCCCGGGATCTTCATTGTCGTGACTGGAGAACTGAGTGAGAGAGAAAGAGAGATAAAGAGGGAGAGAGGCTCGCGAGTCCGGGGTTCGTGCATAAACATTAGAAACCTATATATATATACATGCATACACGACTTCCACATCTAATGGCTGCGCACAGATCGATGGACGTAGGACGGACAGCTGACGCGATTCTTGAATTTTTTATTCGCTACTTTCCCGCGGACGCGCGTACATCTACGTGAAAAACGGGTCACGGAACGTGAAAGGGCGAGTTCGAACACTGAAAACGAAAATCATTTGAATGTACTAAATATTTGTTTGAAAATATAGAACAAAATATTTTGTTCGATAAAATGAACAATTACTTGAAATTAAGAAATATTGTTTAAAATAAAACTAGTATCTTTAATTCAAACAAATATTTTGTTAAATTTATTTGATATTTATTTGAACGTATGCAAATAAATATTAAGTACATTCAACTAATTTCTGTTTTCAGTGAAGGGACGAAATATCAACGAGGACGAATCGGTATCGGCCGCGTATATCGCGTGCTGTTTGCACACACTAGACTTAACATTCACTGTGCAGGTGTGTGCGTGAGCGTGCGTAGTTTGTACGCGCGTCTCTGAACATTCGACACCCGACAATAAAGCCTGTTGCGTTACGAGGGGTGCTCCGAAAAAATCCCACCCCGGCTAACCTTAATTTGTGACTTTTCGATAACTGTTTTTTTTTCACTTGGTAATTTTTTTTCTCGACTTTTTTCCCGACCACGCCTCGGCTCTCCCGTGCTATAGGGGACAGTAGCTCTCTTTGTGAGCGAGGGAATTTATGAAAATCCCCGTAACGCCCAGCGCATTGTCCCTCCGCGAGCTGTAAAACGATTCTTGACAAATTTATTATCGACATTGGGCCATTCGCCTGTTCGTCAATCGAATCGATAATTCGGAATAAACGGCGTGACGCGTGTTTTTGATAATAGGGACGAAAAGAAAGAGATGAAACGTATCGAGACGTAAACAGAAATTACGGGCGAAAACACGAGAACTGTACGGCGCGAGTTACATCTCGGCGTTCTCACGGCGCGATAGCCGTGGGCTAAAAGGGAAAAGAAACGCATTCGCTCGAGAGGTGATTGCTGCTTTTAGGCCGAAGCCTCTCGCGCGCTCGAATTCCTACCGTAATAACATAACAGCCGCCCTCTTGTTTTTATCTCGCCCTTCGTTCTAAAAAATAAGCTCCAGACGTAATTAGGAGCGCGTGTACTTATACTACGTATAAAGATTTCATTGGCGAGGGCAACGTAATTCGCTCGAAATTGCGGCCGATTGCAACACACCGATGAACTCTTTCGTAAATCATCGATCGTCGAGTTGGCTGATCGATGTGTTGCAATGGGATTCGTTCTTCCGGAATAGCGTACGAGTATAGTCTGGATTCAATTACGAGAGCAAACTCGGCATTCGCGACGAAGCAAGACCAGTTACGAGTGCACGACGTGCCTATTTCGTTCTAACTTTAGCCTCCGCCGTGCCAGAACGAATAGGATCGTGTACCCGAATGTTTTTTTGGACGAACGAGTGTACAAGAAGGATCGAGTTTTTCGATCGAAACGAGGATTGGTTTTTTTCGTTATAAATCAAAAAAATAGATCATTTTGGAAAGAAGAAAAATAAAAAAAAAGTACTAATAATAAAAATGGAAACGAATGGATTAATTTACACCCGTGACACTAATAAGTGAGAAATTACGTGACGTACGTCCGACTCGCTCGTATGCGCGAATTCGATTGGCAAGCGTAATCGACGACAATAAATTAAGCAACGCGAGGCACGCTTTCGAAAGTTTCATAACGAGAGGCCTACCTCTCTGATTTCCCCGAGCCGAAATCGCATTAAGTGTATTAAACAGCGGCGAGTTTAACCGTCCTGTGGCCGATCTGGTATCGTAAATCAGCTCGAATCGACGGAAAAATCGGCGGACGGTACAAAACTGCTATTCAATTGGCATAAGACACATTGCGCGATTCGAATCGGTGTTCTCGAACTCGCTCGGGAGGGATAAAAAGTACACAATGGAGGGCGTTGACTCTTTTTTTTTATCTAATCCTACACCTTTTCGCGCGTACGTTCGATAGAAATATATCGGCAATTAACGGAGACCGCTTTTGTCGTTGACTGAAAAGAAAAAGTAAACGCGCGCTTGCACTCGATAAAGCTGCAATTTGCGGTGTCATCGCGATTTCGCGGCGACTCGATCGGCCCGTGAAGGAGCGTGAAGCGAAAAAAAAAGAGCGGTCGATCTGTTAAATACTCATTGGGGGAATATCGAGCGGGGAGGGCGAAACGACAAGAGGGTGTTGACCGAAAAAGGGGTTGTGATTAGTAGCGCATTCGTTCTTTTTCATTCCGGAGAGAAAAGTGGGTCGCGCGAGCAGCGACAGACCATAGAAAATGCTGCCTTTTCATATGTTTCTCTCACCCTCTCTTTTTTTAATTCATACGACGCTGGCATGAGCCAGAAGTCAAAAGCGCAACGAATGGGTGACTCCCGGGATCAAGCTACCATTGCTAGAGATATTTTTGCTTCAAAACGTCAAATTAATGTAGAAATAATGTTTAAGAAAAATCGTTTTTATTTCAAGATGCAAGTCGGTCGTGGAAAATCATGAGCGATACTATGGGTGGGCAGAGTATAAAAATTTCTTGGAACAAGGAACAAGTGCAGCTGCGAGGAGCAAAAGTAGGTCCCTTCAGGTATCGCAGGTCGGAGCGGAAACGAATTGCCATCGGGATGCTCTATGGGATACGTAAACCAGCAACAAGCCTGTGCAAATGGACTATTGCGTGTCGCTGCGTACAACCTGCTTTGTCCCGCAGGGTTTACCCACAAAACCGAAACAATACACCCCCTCGTTCTTTTCCACCACGCCCAGGGCGCCTCGATCGCGCTCGTAGAACCAAACGAGCGAGCCGAACCACTTTTTCTTTCCGGCAACCGTAAAGTAGAATTTCACCAGAGGCATATCCAGCAGTCTTGCATTACGAGCCGAGTAATTTCAATCCGTGTATTACTCCGGCTAGTCGTGGATTTTGCCGAGAGTCGATTGCAGTACCGTAAACTACCAGAATGGTTATTTCGATATGTCTTGTGTAAATACGCGAGCTCTACGTTTTTCTCAATGGACAAAAATAACACTTTTTCCCTCCTCTCGATCGAGTCGCGTACGCTGACAAACTCATTCGTTCGCATTCCCACGCGAGTCTTGCGTTTTCCACTTGTCACCGATCCCACTGCATTCGTTCTAGACGGAGCTCCGTTTACGCGACATCTGCACGTACGCGTAATAATCAGCACGTGTTGAATAAAAAAGGAACGGGGAGTCGAGATAAGCTTCCAGATGCGATAATACGCCCACATTTCTGCACCGAGTGTTCGTTTTCCTTCTTTTTCCTATTCATTTCTATCTCCTCTCTTTTACGAACAAAAACAGAACCGAGCGGTGAAAAAAATCCTCGTAATTTTCCTGATGGGAATTCCTTAGTGGGACAGTCCGGCTTGTACGCGGATAAAGTTATTTCGCGAGAGCGAGTATAGAAGCTTCGCCTGTTGCCGAGCGATAGGACGCAGTGGCGTAGGAATTCGAGTATAAAACCGAGTACTCGATCGTATTTAACGATACGGGGGAAGGAGAGATTAAACTGTACGTCCTCGATTCTCTCAACGGTCTCGCGAATATCTAACACCGTGAAGCGATTCGTCTTCGCAAGTGAAACGCGATTCGGCGCAAAATTTCGATACTTATCGCGAGAATAGGAGCCAAATTGAGCCGTCGGCTGGAATCTCGCCATTTCGAAAATACAATTTTATCTATCAAGGTCAAGAGTCCGATCCGCCGATTCGCAGGTATTTATTAAAACGCGCGCGAGGTCAGGCAAAAACATCCAGCCGAGGTCGGCCCGCCCGGAACCAATGCCCGTGTCGATGACTGAGAATTTAAGCAACGACGGTGTCTTTTTATCGAGTCTGGTCTACCGTGAATGGAAAAAAAGAAAAACTCGTCCGACACGGTAACACCGACTCGTGAGTCTCGCTTAACGAGCGCGTAACGATCGGGAGCGTTGCTCCGACGAGAAAATTATTCTCGAAATGGCAGGAGCACCTCTGTCTTAACCCCGGAAGGGGATAATTAACGCTTGTTACCTGGTCTATTAAGCGAGAGCACGAGAACTAGTATCTCAGTCTATTCGATCTCATCGTTCCTCGAGTGCTCTATTTTTATCGCTCGGTCGATTACATCGGTTATTATTTATTACGCGAACTGTTATCGTGTGTCGAACCGGCACGTGACTCGTAATGAACTTTTACCTGAATGAATTCCCGCGTCGATGTCGGGATCCTCGAAGACCTCGCAGTCCTCGTTATCGTGTTCTTCTTTCGATTTTTCACTCTCTGTGCAACTCTCGACGCCCGGCGACGAGGACGCCGCATCCGGGTTATCGATCGCGGCTTGTCTGCCCGTCTTCAGCAGCGTGCTGGTACTCCTGGTGAGTTTTGTGCTGTGCGTGCGACGTATTAAATTCGTGAAGGCTGTGTTGCCATTCCTCCTGGCGTCCACCGGGAAACGATTGTCGCGACTCTTCTCGGCTTCGGGGATCCTCTGAGTTCGCTTCTCCTGTCGTTCTATCCTCTTGCCATCCTCAGGGTTGTCCGGACAGCCGATGGTGTTGTTCAGACGAGCCTCTTTGCGGTTCGAAGTCTCCTTCTTGCCCGTGAACCGACTCTGGAACCTCTCGATGGTCTTGAAGGATCTCGTTCGCTCGACCTTCTTCCGTTGCTCGGGTTTCGCTTCCACGCTCGCCCTCGGCACCTCGAAGATCCGAGTCAGCGATTGAACCTTCCCCCTCGCCTCCGGCGTGTCTTCGATCCTCTTGGAGCCGGGAATTGTGTCATTGTTGCTTAACGCTCTAGTTAAAGTTACGTTGTTTGTAGTCTTCGTCCCGATGGGAAAGGTGTTGCACGCGTACTTGTCCGAATCCTGGCTGAGCGCCTTCTGGAGCTTGGCGTGCTGGTGACGCGACTCCGCGTCCAGCGACACGTAGAACGTGGACCTCCTCTTCGGCGACTCCTCGGGATTCTCCGTGCTCAGCATGACGCGAAGACTCTACCAGCAAGTTTTTTTCCTCCAGGAACGCGTTTACATTTCTCCGTGAATCCTGGCTTTTTACCGGGACTCGTTTTTTATCCACCGAGCGAGTCGAATCGTCTCGCGGACGAGATCGAGGATGGCTGCCTCGAGTGGGGTGTATAGGATTCAAGGTCGCGTGGTAAAAGGCGCGCAAGACACACCTCTCGATATCGGTCGTGTAGCACGATCGGTGTAATTCGAGAGCGAAACACAAAGAGAAGGAGAGAGTTGTGGCTTATCGGCTCGCTCCAGACTACACAGTGTAATAATAGTAATAATAATAATAAGACTGGCTCGATTAAATCACTTTCGGTTACGCCGATCGAGGAGTCACGAGCTTACGCGGATGTTCTCTATCTCGAGATCGGAGCGATGTTTAAATGATCGCTTCTTATATCTGGCACCCTCGCCGATTTGACAATTAGACACACTGCACGGAAACCATAAACACTCGTTCCGGCCGAGTCGAAAGGCCGCTTTGAACGTGCTGCGGGTCGAGGGAAGGGGGTTTTCTCGTAAATCCCTCGTATACCTCGCTCGTGACTTTCTCGTGAGTCACCAGACGCTCATTGATTCCGGAAACCCGCTCGGTAGTCGAAAACTACCCACACTCTACCAGTTTTATCGAATTTTGCGATTCACCTGCAGATTAATCACACCGGGATCTTTTCGAGAGAAAAAAAATTCCTCGATGACAGATAACACTGAATCACGTTACTCACACTTGCACAGGGTCATCCAAAATCTTACAGGGGTATTTAATTCGTATTTTTTTACTCCGTTTGACGTACACGTGGCGACTCTGTTATCGATCGTAAGAAAGGATCTGTAGCAATACCGTTCACTTATCGACACAACCGAACCGATTTCGACACTGCGAGAACATGGTAAAAGGGATATTCTGAGTCACTTCCAAGAAATCGATCGCGAAGGATCGAGGGAATCGTTCGATGATACTTTCTCACGGAATTGACGAAGCGAACGAGAGGGACTGGGACGAAACGCGAGAATAATTTAAACAATTAAACATGAAAATTTGACAGATTTAAAGGGACACGCGTGGTAAAATCGGAGAGACGCGCGGACGTCGATCCGCACGACAAACGGACTCGACACTATCTGCCTGCACGGCCAGACTTTTTCCTACCTCGTTGGCAGCGCCACGAGTGGCGCTCGTTCGAAACCTGCCTACTCGGCTGCTTGCATTGTGGTACACGCGCGCTCGAGAGTAAGAGGAGAGAGAGAGAGAGAGAGAGAGAGAGAGAGAGAGAGAGAGAGAAAGAGACAGCGTGCTGCACGCGTATATACGCTGTACTCGACCCAACTTCCTACGCTATCGAAACCTTCCAGTCTCTAGCCATTCGATCTTTAAACGTCTTATCTCTGAGAATTTTTCTTACGAGTATCAAATTAGGTGTGTGTAATATAAAGCTATATCTAGTTTGACAGACAAATTGAAAAATCTTTTTCTTCCGGTTGACTGGTAATGATAATTCATTTTCTGTCACTGGCAAAAGCAAGACGTATAAATCGATCAAAATTCCCTTTCGAAATCCGAGCAGCGAAATAACCGACGAATACGAAATCTAAGAAATGACAAAGAGTTCGCTGGTATTTTGTTTAGTAATAAAAAAAATGAATTCGAAACTGTTTCATAATTTTACATTATCGGACGATATCAACGTATTATAGATTTGTACTTGATCCCGATTTAAAATTCCTGTTATCTCGCAAAAAGCGAATAATTGGGAAATCAATTCGACGTCGATTTCCTGGGCTTTGTTCGCTGATGAGAATTTGCTCGATCCAGGGCGTTTCGGGACCGTTTCGAAAACAACGCAAAACCGATAGTTTACGAGTGCAATTTTCATTCCACGAAAAGCGCGCAATCGTTGTACCGTAACGCAGCGCTTTGACGCAGGGAAAAAGAGAAAGGCGTCGTTATATCGATGATTCGTTTAAATATCGCTAGAGGATAACCTCAAATAAACGCGCAATAACGGATTCAATCACCGGAATCGGGTAGCGCAGAAATCAATTGATATCCCGCGAATGAACCGGCTGTACGAATTCTTTGCCGAGTTCACCGCTCGAGACTAAACGGGGTCAGGAGAGAACTAATTATCGTTCGTGGGTAAATCTAATAAAAATAAGAAAGTCAGGAAACTTTATAAAAATTCATTGTTTGTGAAATATAGAAGAAAGTCGCTAAATGGCTTCGATAGGTGCTCGTTCGATATAATTGCACGGCGCGAATTAACCTCCGATGTCGAGGAGCATTAAGCGAGAAAAACGACGAGTGCAGTTAAAACGGTTTGCGCGATCGTTAGAAGGCCCGATCGACCCGCCTGCGATTCCGCGCGGCGCGTAGATCGATTTTCACCGTAGAGTCGAGATAACGGCAGCGTATATCGGTCTTGCGCGGCGCCATGATTTATCAGCTCGGATCCGATCCGAACGATATACTAGTTCGCACGAGACGAATTGGCACAACGTACGAGAGAGAGAATGCGTTATTATCGCCGGTCTGTTGAATATCTCGCGCTTTTTCTAGCCGCTCGTATTTCGTCTCGACGATAATTCTCCCTCGTGTATTTTCAAGAAAAATGTTCTCACGCGCTCGCTTGCGGAACGTTCGATAAAAAAACATTTGAGACGTCGATCTTGTCCAATAAAAGATCGAAAACGATTATGAAAACGTCCTAGCTGATGCGTCCCACGATCGTTGCACGGCTCGTGTTTGTTTCGAGTTGATAGAGGACAAGAGGGAGCGAGAGAGAGAGAGCTCGAATTACGCGAGCCGAGTGATACGTCCCTGAAGCCTCGTACACGTTGGATAACAGCAATTGCTAGGCCATTTGCGGAATCGCATGCTCTATGCAACTCTCGTGAATCGTTCGCGAGCCCACGCGCGCGCTCCGAGTTTCGACGACAAGTCGAGCAGCCCGGAGAAGACGAGACGTCGGAGAACGTCGGATGCTCCGTCACGGGCTGTCAGGATCTATACAGACCGGCGAATATTAGCATTTTACGAGCCTGACGCACCACTTTCCGTGGAAACTTCGACCCCATCTGCTGGATTTCGAACGAATTCCAAAATGCAATTCCGCAACGTAATTGCGAGCGAGTTTCGGAAGAATTTCAGACGGCACCTAACATAACTTTGAAGCCTGCGAGTCAAAAAATTTGTACAGGTTTCAGATACTTTCTTGTTAAATTTGATTAGTTTTTAATCGCAAATACACAAGAAAGTCGAGTTTTATATTTGTAAATGTAGCTTGACGTTTTACTCGTATAGAAGTCATTAATATAATTATTGGTATCGATATTCCGTGGTATCTCGATAAAAATGATCGGGATTGATTGAGAAAGAATCGCAAAACTCGAACAACCGATCAAATTTTTCGACTAGAGCTCCCGTTCGTTCGCGGGTTGGTGCATAAAGTGTAGGCGACGGGGCTCGTCTCGGGTTTCTATTTTTTCGACGTCTGCACTTGGCCTCGACGACGACGACAACGAACGCGAGCTATGCGCCTGAGGACGGCATACAAATGCGTGAATATATATCATCTCTCATCCTCCGCTCGCGTGAATAACTGAATAAACATTATTAAAGCGCGGGATTGAGATAACGATGAGCGCGTACCGAATACATTTTTCATGATATCAGAAAGTAGTTTAAACGAATCGCATTGACACGCATGCTGAGCGTTTCTCATTTCGTATCGTTAATTAATCGCGTAGGAGTAAAATTTCTCGCAGACGCGCTTCTTGAAACTACCAGGCTTCTGCCAACAATTTTTGTCGATATATCTGGCTTAAATTAGCTAGACTTCATAGGCATTCGTCGAAATGCGAGATGCAGTCGTGACGCGTAAACCAATCGACTTTCACCGCGATGGCTTTTTAAAAATAGCGAAAGGCTAACTCGTTCTCATTGTCACCCATCGCTAGATTGTTTTCGTACTCGTTCTTCCGCTCAACCGAAACCTTCGAGCGATTCTCGTATCGAGTGTCGAGAGCGAAAGATGAAACTCATAGAAAATGAGGTCCGATCGTTTACATTGAATTTTTTTCGTGCGAACAACATCCTACGCGAGTGTCACTCACGCGAATTCTAAGCGTATTTATGCGCGAGAGTATCTAGTTATTCAATCATCTTGAATCGAGCCGAAAGCGATGGCGATTTTCCGAACAATCGAAGTTACGTGACCTACTTCGTTCGGTACGTACGGGATCGTGAAATTAACGCTCATGATAGGTTAAAACGCTTCTACTTTCCCTTTCACACATTCGGCTAATAAAATTCATATCACAGATAAAATTTGAAAAGTTTGAGTCATAGAAATATCGTACACAATGAGCGAAGCGGAAGGAAGCGATCTGTGCGACTGCGATCCAGCGATGTAAGTAGAATCTCGCTTTGTAATCCGCGCGATTCGCATTGTCACGAGTCGCGTATAATTGAGCTCCGTAGGCAATTTCGCCTCGGAGAAAAATCTCGGTTGCACCGGAGAGGCGCGGAGCGGATGGGAGCAGCTGTCGCAATATACCGTATAAAGTCCGATCGGAGGCCCCCGAGGGGAGTGGCCGCTCGCGAATTTGCATACGCGTATGCACGCCGGACACTGTCCAGCATGCTTATTTCGGATTTCAATCGTCGAAACGCTCGAGCTTTATCAGTTTGCCGCTCTTACGCGCGTCAGCCATACAGCACAATGGGAATTCTCCATTCGAATTGAAATAGCGGGCTCCCGCACGGAAGAAGTCAGTATACATATATGCGCGCACTCGTCGATGCGCATTCGAATGCGCCATTCAATTCACGAGTGCATTTTGACGGCATTAGTCGAGATGCGCTTTTCACAAAAGTCGCCCCGAGCCACTCGCGGTAATTCATTCCCGGACACGTGCCGAGTTCATCAACTCCGTTCCGACGTTTCAGACCGACGAGGGGCGACGCCGAGAAGTCGCTCGCGCCCGGCAACACGACCAAACTGTCGGATTTCTATACTCAGGTAAGCACAGAAGTCTCTGCCTTCCTGAAAATACCAATCTGAGCCAAAAAATTTGATCAATATCTGTCAAAATTTCAATTATTAGTCTTGTTCGGTATTCAAACTGATTATTATTAAGAATCGAACAAAATTTTCGACTCGGAATGGATTGGAATGAACCTGATTATTCTTTTCAGTTTACTGAGAGAACACTGAACTATTGATAGATATTGTTTGAAAGATTTATGCACAAATAAAACATTCAATTCTCATGTCGTTCTAACCCCTACCTAACAATAAAAGAGTATAAAAGCCCGATTTCTCAAAAGAACACAAAAACCCGTAAAAATTTTTCGACTCGGGAATCCCCTACAGGGATGGTCTCGTCGACTTCCGCGCTATCAATCCTGCTTATTAAACGCCATAAATTCGAACGACAAGGGCGCTTCCTGTCCCTTGAATCTCCGAGCTGCTCGCACCCGCGCGAGAATAAACACGCGTTCTAAATTCGAGCGAGCGAGGAGTGGAAAAGAAGAAGATTAGAGTGTACGAATTCGATTCCAGCGGCTGCGAGAGGGCGTCGATCTGCAGAGCGAGCTGAGAGACTGTCCAGCCGGTTGCACCGTCATCGAGTGCAAGTTGGAAAACGATCGGCCGATCGCTCGCGTGCTCCGAGTCTCGGCGAATGGAGAACCCGGCATGAGCCTGCGCATAGAGACGCGAAACACGATGGACGGACCCTCGTCCAGGTACAAACCGCGAAACTCTCGTGACGATCGAAGGGATAAAGAGCTCGATGTGGGTCAGGATGATGTGTGGAGCAGCTGCACGCGAGGCTAAGAAAGCCCCCGCGACGTATCGAGAGCCAACATCTCGCATCTTTGGCTCTTTTTTTAGTATTGCTTCGCCGAAGTGGCTGCAAGACAGAGGGAGAGAAAGAAAGATTTGATTTTTGTTTACTCTAGCGAGCTATAGAGCAAATTTGTAAAAGTACAGAAAAAAAAAGAAATAGAGAGAGAGAGAGAGAGAATTTGTTAATAATTATTGTTTGCTTTAGCAAGCCATGAAACAAGTTCGTGAAAGTACAAAAAGAAAGAGAGAGAGAGAGAGAGAGAGAGAGAGAACACGAAGAGTCGTTCAAGTCGTGGTTTTCCTGTTTAAGGGTGATCTCGAGACCGGCTTACAACGCGCCCAAGGACGGACGCGTAGCAAAGTCCGTCGAGATGTCGTATTGTCTGGAGTCGAGGGAACGTCCGGACGGGATGTACGCGAAGGCGCGTCGGGTCGCCGTTAAAGGCCCGCTGACGGATCCGGAACTCGTCACCGAGATGGAGACCACCGACGGGGGGGCGGCCTGTCAAGGCGGCCAGCTAGCTCGAGTTCTGTGCGCTCCGGGTTTAGACGATCATCACCCGAGGAATACCGAACGTAGAGCGGATAACGAACCAACAGCGACGATCATAGAATGCAGCGCCTCGCTGGGCGGTCCGGTGGCCAGAGTCGTCCAGCACGTGCCTGGCAACGGCAAGGACGATGCCAAATATCGATACGAGTCCTTCGTAAATAACGAAAGTAAAAAGCCAGCGGTTTTGGGAACTAAATTTCCCGCGAACGACAGTTCGTCGGATTACGACGTGATCGAAACGCGAGTAGACCCGGACGGTCCGTACGCTCACGTGGCCGGCAAGGCCAACGGCGAGAACGACACGAAATATTGCGCGTACTTGGAGTCGAAGTTGAGGGAGGGGCCGAGTGCGAAATTGACGCAAATCCTGATGAATAGAAATACTTGCGACGTAGCGAACGGATTTCCAAATCCGATGGAATTGAGCGCCTGCGAGGAGCGCTGTCAAGGACAGGACAGAATCTATTCGTGGCGGGACGAAGAGGAACGGCCCGTTATGATGTTACGAGCGCCGACGAGGAGCGATAAAATTAAAAAACGAGATTCGCCAAACGGGTGCTGCACCGGTCAGGATGCCGACTATCCACCTGCGGACCCATCGGCGTCGCTCCCAGGTTCGTGTCAGGCTCGATGCGCGACTATATTTAACGTTCGGAGAGACTTTTACAACTCTCGGTCCACCTGCGTACTCTCTCGCGCCACTCACCTGCTCCTCTTGTCACGGCTCTTCTCGATCGGCTTCTCTTATCGAAACGAATCTCTCTCGAGGAATTAATTAGTCCGATGTCGGGAGAGTATATACTCGAGTCAGAGTTTCGATCCTGGTTTGATGTTCCCATATTCTTCGGGAAATAAATACTAATTTGTACAATGTATTATTTGGTAATGTAGTACTTTATGCGTAGTAGAAAATGATATTTATTTTCCTTTTTGCGTAAAGTAGTTTCCAAATTCAGACCAGAATATAATTTTGACTCGATCGGGACACCGGCCAATCGCGATTTAAAATTTTTTATTCGACAACGCAGCGATACGACGCGCTGAATCGACGAAGCCAGTTAAGAACAGACAACCTCCCGCGGCCAGAGCTTGCAGAGAGAGAAATGGCGCATTGGCAATTTTCGCCCAGCAGGAAACCGATTTTGTTACACCCACAACGGATGAACTGCTGACGAGCTATAGAGACTTTTACTCCGAATACAAAATCGAGAAATATTGCAACGCGCGATCGAAGAGGAACGGGCTGCAAGATGATATATTTTTACCCGTACCAGCCAGTGTTATCGAACTAAATAAGAAAAAGTTGGACTCTCTGCGACGCGACTACGCTCCTTGTGTGTCGGAGAAATAGATTTCTCGCCTGCTACGCGAATTTCGTTTTTAGAAAAATGTTTTAATCGTCAGGTAAAGTAGCCAGTATAAAAAATTTGCTACTTGCTCAATGGGCTAATATCGCTTTCACAGAAAAATTCTCTATCTCCATCTAGTCATGGAGTGGTAAACAAATTTCCTCTCAATTAAGTCGACTCGAGCCGCTAGCGCGATGACGGGGGATTAGAAATTTGCGTTTAACCGAGCAATTTATATAAATTGGGATGTTAATTAAATCGCCGATCTCTTTTCGCAGAACGTCCGGAGTGTGACTTCAAAATTTCAAGGTGGGGTGTATCCGCAGAAAAGAGAAAGAAAACCGGTGTATGTCGCTCCTCTACCTAGGAAACCCGTCAAACGTATCAAATCGATTGAGCTTCTTGGCGGAGTTTTACGAACGGATTGCGATTGTTATCACCTCAACGGGCTTCAGAAAGAATGTCGCCGACGACAATGCGGTGGTATGAAAACATTAATTGAATTTCATCATCGCTTACTTGTTCACACGTGACACTTTGTATAGTTCCAGAATGCTACGCGGAACCCAAGCCACGTTGCACTCTCGGAATGCTTTTTACCAAGAAATGGGATAAACATTACAAAAAAGTCAACGAAAAATTCGTCCCAGCTGGATTTTGCGGCAACGAGAAGCAATGGAAACAGGCAAGTCTCGATGCATGGAACAGAAAAGTAGAAGCGGTACGCTTTCGTCAAGTTCAAACCGGGGATTCAGCGAAAAAATAACCGTATAACGTATCATTTGGAAAGATCGTCTGACGCGTCTGAGTATCCATTCCACTTGTAGTGAAGTAAAAAAAGAGTCGATAAAAATATTTCTCAGTAGGCACTGACGAATACTAATAGCGCTTGTCTATTTTCTGCGTTTCTTCCTTCCTTCCTGCACCAGCGAATGATCGATGAGAACAAATAAACCGTAGAACGCGCGCCGGAAATGGAAGCGTAAAAATCCGACCAAAATGAAAATCTATTTATGCGTCATCCTTCGTGCTTCCTATGGGATGGCGCGCGCACGGATCGCGAGGTATAACTTTTGCGTGCGCAATGAAATTTTACGGTTATATTAAATTTTCGCGCGGATGGAGCGTCGAACTGAATTTTCGTTTCGAGAGCGCTTAGCGAGAGCGGAAAGGAAATTTCTTGTCGCGTTCGCGGATGCACTCCTCTTTCGCCTAAGCGCGTAAAACTCGCTCCAGCTTCGTTCCCAGAAAGCGATTTGCCCGGCATATTTCGAAACGCCTCTCTACCTACCGCAGTCGCTAGGGAGAGAGAAGATTCGTATTATGACGTTTTCTCTCTCTCTCTCTCGTTCCACTTCTCTCGTGAATTGAATAAGAGCGCACACGTGCAAAGGCGTCGCTCGTGCCGCGTACGCCGGGAAATAACGGAGCCTGATTCGTGTCCGCGACTTCCGCTCTCCCCCAACCCCACCGGGCTCATTTACATTTAACATTTACCCCGCCGACGATGACGCCTGAATAACAACCGCCGCGCATTGTTTTCCGGTTCTGTATGACGCGCGCGAATACGAATCTCCAGGAGATTCCAAAATAGCTTATGTGATACACGATAGCAGCTTGAGATTAGCCGTGGTTTTCGTACTTCGATAGGATGAAAAAATTCTTTAAAGCTTTATCGAAGCTCAAAGAGCTAATTAGTATTACGTTTATGGCGCAGTAAAATTTAATTAAATTATACACTCTGCAAAAATATCAAAGGGACACTCGTCATTTTAAAACTTGAATCTTCCATAAAACGATCATCTGCTCAATCCGATGAAATAATTTTTAGCCAAATTATAACTTCTTTAATACAATGACTTCCTTTTTAATTTTTTAAAGTAGTACATAAAAAGGGAAAAATCGATAGGCCGAGTTTCAAAAAAACTTGTTTGTCTGCACGTTGCCGAGTAGCCACTAAAATGTCTACATTGAGTGGAAAGTAGAGGTTGGATTTTACGAATATTCGTCAACGATAGACGGGGGAACGACACGCGAAAATTGACAAAGCGTGGGCGTGGTAATGGCGCGAGCGAGCATGTACAATAGATCGAACGAGACGAGTGTCAAGCATCGGAATACGCGAGTCGAGATAAAAATTGCGAGGGAAGAAGGATGAGAGGAGCGTGGGTGAGTACGAAACGAGCGCGAACGATGCGCGACGGTAATTCACGGACGCGATAGACACCGAGGAGGAGAGAACGTTTCACTTGGAACTCGAACGAAGAAACGGAGAATAGTATGTACGTGGGGAGAAGAGGAGGGAGGTCGATGTTTATACACAAAGAAAGGAGAGAAGCGAAAGGTGAGAAACGCAGTGAGGAAGAGAGAGCGAGAGACGAGAAGTGGTGGAGGAAGGGAAAGGTTAAAAAAAGAAAGCGTAGAATGGAGAGAGAGAGAGAGAGAGAGAAGGATGGTATCGAAGGAGAGTCAAGAGAGGCCGAGCGAGTGAATAAATAGGATGAAAGGAGAGACGGCAATCGGTAGGAGAGAGAGGAAAAACGTGACGGTGTAACCGCAGAGACGCTCGACTCGATCCGAGTTCCGATGCAGCCGGTGTGTCCCGACGAGAGTCTCGCGAGCGAAGGAGTTCGATGGAGACCGGTCAGGACGGAAGAGTGAGACGGGAACAAGATGGGAGCGAGCGAGATGACTAAGGGTTATCCGTCAGAATAATACGGCTTTAACATAACGGTGACAGCTTTTCTTCCCGTCCTTGAGAAATTAACAAACTGCCCCTTTCGACAAGTTGCATAATAGATCCCGCGAAGTGAGTTATATAGAACGACGCGAGGAAAGTTTCGGTCCCATCGCGATGAACGATATCAAAGTTATAACCGAGATAGTCGCCTAACTTAAATTACACCGGCGTCGACGCGATAGTCAATTTTTCATATGTTTAATTGGAACATTAAAGACGAGAAAGGTTGATTACGAGAAGGAACCTAAGTATAATCGCACTTTGGAAACGTTCCAGACGTACTTCTCGAGTGAGGCTGGAACTCGAGGGAGATTAATGCGAGCCGAAAGGTTTTCCGAGTGGAAATTGATTCGCTCGATGAATGAGCGAGAAGAAAAGACCAGCCATGTGCGGAACACACCGCGTAACTTTTGCACGGTCAACGATCCGCCGTATGGTAAGACCTTACACTCGTGTACGGCCGTGATCTCCTCTTCCACCTTGTACGGGGGTGCAACGCCATTAATGGCCGTTCATATGGACGTTGCTCACGCATTGGCGGCCACTTTAACGCGCCATAACGGTCGCGCACCGGCTTCTTGTACATTCGAATTCCGCTGCCTCGAAGTTACACGACACGCAGAATCCCGATAAGCCGTCGTGCTAATGTACTCTTGTTTCTACGAGTTATCGATCGGTCATTGCGCCACGAGTACCGCGATATCCCAAAAACGCGTCGCTCATACGCCAATGGCGAGCATGGTACAGCATCTGCATTTCGTACTTTTTGCTCTCCATCGCTCAGTACGCCTTTTATATATTCCACATAGATTAACGTATATGGACGGAAACAAAGAAATTCATAAATCGTTAAATATTCAAAAGATCAGGTGCACGGTAATTTATGGGTACCACATTATATCGGAAAATTTTAATATCCAGTTCATGGCCTTGTGCAGCGTGCGCTACTTAGGAACGAAGATAGTGTATAATTTAATATTATCTTCGAGCATAATGGATATGAATTTAATATTCGATCGAGATCTTTGTTACCACTCTCGATCGAAATGGGAATGCACGAGTCACCGCCAGTAAGTAGTTTCTCTCGGTAGCGTTGTAGCGCTACTCGATAGAAGCGCTACATTACCGGCAGCGCTTGAAAGGAAAGTGTTCCCTTCTGCTGATTAAATATGGTTACCATCGACGCTCGAATTTTACTCTCGCGCCATCTGAAGATGTAAATACGAACCGAGTCTCCAGAACACCCTTCAAACGAATCCAAATTAATATTATTATTTATTTTCAGTTATATTATAGGATAAAAATGTTCCATATTATAATTTAATTTGTATTCATTCCTGCTAGTCTATCACAGTGGTTATTATCGATTTTAAAAGTTCGGATAATGCAAACATCCGGACCACCAATGTACAAAAGGGATTATCTCGAATTCAAGAAAACATCGAAACGAACGCATCGGAGCCCAAGAATATGAAAATAAACACCAGTTTATATCACATAATTTTCACGCAACTAAAATATGTATGAGAAGTATATTGCAAATCACATCGATTGAATTTTTATCTGGCGAGAGAGGCGAGAGTAATTACATATGCATTATTTCCGACCCACGCCGCTCGTACGTTCACGTCATCGCGTTTCCCGATTTGCATTAAAAGTAACCTCTCCCCGTTCTCGCGCAAACTCATCTTTCGAAGGAATTTCGCCCTTTTTCATCGCTTTTGACGGAAACTATTATTTGCTGTCAAGTTCGCGTGATATGGCGAGAAAAAATCTAATTTGGGTACTCGCGACAAATAATTAAACTTTTACGGTCGAGCGTGGAAAATTTTTGCCAGGGGCGAGTCGCGGTCGGGATATGAAAGCCCGCGTTCCACCGGTAAAAATTCCGTTCTGCGTCGGCGATCCGAAATTGCAGGTACAAAAAAACGAGAAGAATTCAACAAGGGGCGCGGAGGATCCCGACAAATTACGAGGGAAAACATTTTTCCTCGGTATACCGAAAAAAATGCCCGCAAAATATATCGAAAAGCGGAAAAACGTAGAAAGGACACAATGACGAGTAGCAGTCACAATGGAACCCATATTTATCCACCCACCAATTTACGTGGGCCTTCGAATTCCGTTATACGCGATAGCTAATTTACGTTAACGCTCGTATCTCGATTCGCCAATACGAGTCGCGCACAATCGTACTCGATTGCCACCATCGTCGTTAAATTGTCGAGTTATGCTCTCATCGAGTTAAAAAATCGTTATACGCCCGTAGGCGCTCGCGAGCCTGTAATTAGCTGTCGCGATGAACGAGCGATGAGCGTGTAACGTTAACAATAATAACGCCGTGCACAAAAGAAAGAAATGACAACGAGTACCGACTCTCATTACGTACCGAATTTACGTTCGATTAATATCCACGTAATATCACCCTCGTATAAACGCCGGGGGGCATAAATAACGTAGTCTCGTTTCGCGACGAAAACTGAGAGCACTCGTTCGAAAAATTAGTAATGAACGAGCCATATACGGGACAGGACGAGGGACGATAAATTTCAATCGCGACGCGAACTCGCTCGCTCCTACGCCGGCGAGTACAAATTACTATCGTTTAATCGATAGCTCGAAATGTAAAAGTTCGTAGCTCTTTTCGTTAATAACGAAAAAGTGGATATAAAACGGCATTGTGCGGAGCTACTAATGGCGCACGGGTTGCTCAATGATCCGCATTATGCTATGAATAAATCATACCTAGCGTAGGCTTCTGTCACTCGAGATAAAGGATGACTCCAAGAAGGAGAATAGAAATAAAAGTCCGGTGATTGCTACCGAAGTAGCGGTGACTGCATCTATCGCATTCCCGATTCGCTACGACGAGACAATTACGCGCTACGTAATCCCACGTGATATTTGAAAATTTTTTGACTCGACACTCACCTCTGCGATCGCGGTCGCGTCGAGAAGCGCGTCTAGGCAGGGATTTGCTTTTGGACTCACCTGTAACAAAAAAGAACATTACATTGATAGAATGAAATTTTCATAGTTTGGTTCAATTATACTAAATAGTAAATTCAAACCGAATTAATTAGACATACCGAAGTTTTGTTAACTTCAGTAGGTTATTGGTATATATTAATACTATCGTGTCTAGAACTATTACACTATACTATTATTTCATATAGTTAAACCTTATTCAGACTATCGAATGGTATTACTAATTTCTTTGAGTACACAAAGCAAAAACCAACAGTTAGAGGAGCAGTAACAAGAATGAATTTATCGATGTTTCTTTTAATTGGTAAAATGATTTTTCGACGAGGTGGCCTTGAAACGCCAAGCTCGCGTCGAGGGGGCAAAAATGAGACTCGCGATGCCCGGCGGGGGACATCGCGAAGGGCAGACTGCCCTTCTACGGGAGGCTCGCAGTTATACAACCCCGTTTCGCGATCTCGCACGCTCCTTCTTGCCGCGACTGCTTTTTTCTCACCGGCCGGCCGGCTTTTAATCGGATCGATGCGAGAACGCGAGCGCGAGGCACGCTCCAGTTCGCGACGCCGAGTGGCTAACTGTACCGTGCACGCGCGCGTATGCAATCCGGTACGTATTCGCGCTAATTGTCGGATCTTTTCCAGATAACAGATAAAAACTCATTTCGATCTCCTCGTCGGGGATTCGCGCGGTGCGCGTACACCTCGCGAGTTAAAACACTTGTACGGACTTTGAGCAGTCATGTTTTATACATTCTTCCATTGTTAAGTTTAACCGTGTATTTTGCGAATACGACAGGAAAACCATAATTGATTACACTATCAGAATCCGTATTACTCAATATTATTGAGGATGGTCAAATTCTGTCTGGTCCATCCCGACTCGAAAATATTGTTCAATTCTCAAACAATCGGTATTCTGTACTCAATTATTGCTAAAATTGATAAAACAACAGTTTTCCATTCATCAATGTAAAATTTAAGTACATACAATGAACAAGATTGAGAAACCGTTCGAATTCGGAGAGAAAGAGATCGAATTTTTCGATTCGAGCTCGACTCTTTCTCGTTACGCGCGAATTAACACCGACCATCAATTTTCGTCAATTTATACACGCGGACGCGGTACTAGCGGTCGACTAGTCACGAACGCAACGCAGCTCGGAACGAGTTCGCATGCCGAGGCAGATGCTGGCCGTGCGCGCGCGAGAGTTGAATTTGGTTATTGGCTGGTGCTGCGTCCCCGAGACAGCTCGGTCAGCGACAGCTAATTGCCGTATGGTTAGACTGCTTTCGTACGATGATTAATCGAGTTACGGAGGTAAACCAGATTCGTATTAGCCTACCTGTACTTCTCTCGATCCGACCAGCCAATCGCTCGATCGATCAAACCAAACAACGCGGGCATCGTATTTTTCCCTTCGACTCTTATTGATAATTTAATACCCTCAAGAGGCAATTATTATCGCGAGCCTATCGTTCTTCGGCTGCCCTCCTCGCCTTGTTTCGCACGCTCGTACGTCACGCGGAAAATAGTTTTCGAGCCGGCGCGCGCTCGACGGACTCGCTTCTCGTTTCTATCGCCGCAGCTGACGCTCGTTAAATGCCGATATTTACAACTTGAGACAGTATGAGTCGAAAGGAAAAAAGTCTATGAAAAAGGAGAGAAAATTTATTCGACGAAGCGGAAGAGGCTACTGCGTGTACCAGTCGATATTGTTCCCTCTCGTATATTTCCCAGCCGGAAATTTCTCATCCGAGTTTCCAATTAGAGAAGCCACCATGAGATCGATATCGATCGATATTAGCTCCTCTGCTATTCCTCTTTCGAGTCAACGCGTGACTGCGTCGCGCCAAGGCTGGGCGTATGTCAAGTTAGCATATTTCAAGTGAATCAATTTTCTTACGGAAAAATGCAGAACTATTTATGATTTTTCATTATAACTGTGCTATAAGAACTGTCCAAGAAAACATCAAATTTCAAATGTGCTGTACTAACTCAACGCACACGAAGACTGGGCTTTTCGCGATATTACACCGCGACGTTGATTGAATTTCGCGAGAAGAGGGACTTCTATCGATTCTCCGTAAATTATTTTTCCAAAATGAAAGTTTTATAAACTTTGTACGTATCTGGCGCAGTGTACGCCCTAGATTTCCGACACGCGACTCCGCGATAAGAATCGCTGACGAGAAAAAAATTACCAGCCATAAGATTTGGTGTTTCGACGTAACATTCTTGGAGATCGTTAGGAAAATAAATACGTCATAAATAAAAATGAAATAAGGGGGAATCGGAATTTCGAGGTCTAATTATACGTACGCTTGTGGCTGTGGTTGGTATCCTGCGAAACGTATCGAATTCTCATGTCGATGACGCGCTCGTTATCCGCTTTTAATTACAACGCAGTATCCTTGAATCTCCTTGTCGTTTATCGATCAACGAGGAAAATCTCATCGCACGATTGCGTCACGTTTATTACGTTTTTCCGACGACTGACGATATACGAGAGTTTATCGGACATTAATCGACTGAATTTTCGGTCGCTAGGGCGTACTTGGCATTGTACGCAAAACACAAGCACACACGCGCACGTACACTCGCTGCTCTTCCGGGGGGAGTGAATCGAAGCGTCGGGTCCGGAAAACGAATGGCTCGATTCTGGTATCGACTGAGGCTCGCGCTCGAGAGGGGGGGGCTCGAAAGGCGGTATGAACGATAAATCGCGATAAGCGGCTGATACGGAGTATAACGCGACACTGGGGCTCTCTCGCGCGCGTTATACGATCGATCGTTTCGATCGATGCCACCGCTCGCCGCGGTTTATGGTCTCGCGGGCGCGCGTGAGCGTAACTGCGACGCTCGCTCGCCGCGTACGAGAGTAAATATTAACGCTCGAGGTATAGGCGCGTGCCCAACCGGAATCGCGGGACACGCTCTCCCGGTGGTGGCCGTGCATGCGCGTCACGTGAGCCCATCGCCGGGCGTACTCTCTCAGAAGCGCTCGCGTGGCGAATATTTCTCACCGGGACGCGAGAGGATACATCCTCGTCGAGACACCGCGTGACGAATTCTCGTTGGGAAAAAATTCACTGCTCCCCTAGCTCGATATTTCTTATGAAAAATGCACCAGCCGGTACACGAGCGAATCGTGTATCTTAGCCTGCCATTTTTGATTTCGAAAATAATATTTCTGGGCTTTGTGCCATAAGAACGTTTGAATTCTCTCGAAAACTGTAGGAGATATTGATTAATAAGTTGCAGTAAGTAGTCCTTAGTAGTATAAAAAGATATCTCGATAAATTTTTCTCTCAAACCGATTGGTCTCCTTCAAAACCTCTTAAAGTTCACATTTAATGAGTGCTTCTGTTTAAGAATATTTAGGAATAGACCGAATCGCGTTTCTCGGTAGCGAGAATTGTTACATCGAAGTCTCGTTTTTCTTCGTTAGCGAGTTTCCAGATTGATTTCTAGCGTGGGCTAGTTGAATGGCGTGGAGGACGATAAAGCCCGTCGATGTCCTACGCGCGATTCGATATCGACGGATAAGCACCGCGAATAAACACCGGCGAGAAGAGAATTCCCGAGCTCGCTTCTCGATCGATATATCGCGTTAATGCAATGGACAAGTAACGGTCGTATAACGCAATAGGAAATTGATAATTAGGATTCCGTTAGGCGAATCGCATCGCTACCCGATCGCGAAATAATTATCGACGCGTCTTGTATCCAACCGGGCAGCGTGCGTGATTAGCAGAGCGAAACCGTACCAGATACCAGAAACGCGTCAAGTTACCACTATCGCTTTGAGGATTTTACGATTTAAACAAGGATATGGAAGAAAATTAATAACGGACTATTTACAAAACATCGATAATGAGATATAATTACGTATAGATAATTCATCGTCATACTTTGTTATTCTTTTTTACCAGTCAGCGGCAAAAGTGAATAACTATGAGGTAATACATGATTCACCTACTGGTCTGCATTATTTATTTTTCCAGCCAACGTTTTGTTAGCCTTCGCGTTATCCGTGTTCGGTGAATCACTCGAAGAATCGTTTTAGAGTTGTTGTTCTCTACAGTATTTATCATTTCTTTTCGCGGTTATCGCTATTTAACATTTTACCTCGCGTGTTTGCCATTATAATCTAGTATACCTGATTCGAGGTCATCCTGATCGGCTCCGCGCAGACAAGAGTGAAAACTCCGCGACAGGCGTCTTCCGCCGGGCGAGGCGCCCTCCGAAGACATACTCTGCATCCTCGTGAAAACTGAACTTTCGATTTTCACTTAAGAATTATCCCAAGAGACATTTTCATCCCTTCCTTCGCCTGAAAAGATATAATGGAGTCGTAACGGATGTTCTCATGGTTCGGATTACGACGTTCGTCGGTTCACTCGATTCCTTCGGATTTCACCGATACCTAGCGAAGAGCGTGTTGTCATCTGAATAGCGCGACAGCTTTCACGATACGCTCGACAACATCGATCGAGAGGGACGAGGAACTTTCCTACGCTCTCGCCGACAGATGTCGCAAAAAATGCTTTGTTTAGAGAGCCCGGATTGAGTTATTAATCAAAGTGAAAACCGTCGAGCAGGAAGCTGGATGACACGTCGGGGGAACATATTCATTAGCGGTATGTACGAGTTGCGCGAGAGCTAATTGATAGCCCTGGCCGTGTAAGGAGAATCGAAAGTGATCCGTCCGATCGAATAGAATTTCTTACACGACTCGTATAACGTCGTCTAAATTTACGTGAGAATATCGTACAGGGAGAACGAGCTTGTATCGTTCTTCAACATCGATCGAAGAGATTTCCAGTCGAATACTTGTTTTATGCCTTCTGAGTCCCTAATAGAGACTATTGGCTAACATACTGACAATTGGATCATACAAAACTAAAGCTATAGAAAATCACAAATAAAAAATTTATCAGTGATAATCATATAGAAAATCTATAGCTTAAGATCGATATTAAGACTGTAGTAACTCAAGGCTCTGGCTCGAACAACCGAGCTCTTTTTCCTCGCGAGATTTATACATCTTCCTGCAGTTTTTAACGAATTAATCCTCGACGGTAGGATAGAGAGACGCATCATTCGGAGAGTTGTAACTGTGTTAGCCGATACTCGCGGGCCGGTTTATGCATAATTTATAAATGCCATGAGCACGTAGGTGACCGAGGCTCGGTCCTCGTGTGGGTGCCTCGTGATTTCCAAGTGGGACACGACGCTCACTCGGCTCGTAATTAAAGACGGATAAATAAGCGCCAAAGGGCGTACGCTGCGAAATCCGGACTCGCGTTTGCGCCGATAAATGCGCCTCATCGAAACCCTCGTCGATACGTTTATACGGGCACTCGGCGCGATTAATTATGCGCGCGCAGCAAAACCCGTTTCTCATATACGACTACGATTTCGATCGAGAATTTATCGTCAAATCTCCGATTCGATTCCTTTTTTCTCTCGTACGAGTTTATTATACTCGAAGCAAAAATCGGCTCGATGAGTTTCTTTCGGAAACGCGTGTTCGTCCGACATTCCGGGTTAATTAGGTTAATGCCGAACTCGTTGAACCACGGGCTATTCTAATTTTAAAGATTAGAGCCACGGCGTTTGATCGGCCCGTCACGCGAGCGAAAATAACGAGACAACGAGGAAAAGAAAAATAAGCAACGATAACGGGCAAATTCGTCGTTCTCTCCGGCGGGGGCGTTTCGTACTTTTTTTTCTTTTTGAGGTAGTTGAAATTCAAGATAGCTGTATTTCAAAGATAATTGAAATACAGAATTTTCTCCTTTAGCGAGAGATCGTTCTCGCTGTAACGAGGAAAACCCGTAACCGACGCGTTTTCGAGTTGATGGATAAGCTGAAATTTTTGTAATTTAACGAATCGAAATAGCCCTCGTTAGTCTCGTATAAACCGAGAGAGCGGATTTAGCCAGCGCGGAGTTTAAACGTAAAAACAGCATCACGGTCCGCTCTGAAATTCGACGTGTTGATAACTCAACGACTCGACGTGTGTACGTTAAAAGAAGTTGCTCGCTAAATTCGCGCGAAACTCGAGAGGGTAGCCTAGTTGGGCGAGATTTTTCTCGCTAAAGAAAGATGTCCTTCGTCCATCAATACCGATTTAAATAACCCGGCACTTTCTCATTCCCTTTAAATCTTTCTCAAAGCCTCTCTGGATCGTGACCCCCGTCCCGTTTTCCTCCCCCAGCCCTCCGGTTCTGCATGAAAAGCCTCTCCGGTCGGGCGTTTCTCTCTCGAATCTCTCCTCTCTATTTTAAGCCTCCCCCCGGTTATATATTTTCACGAAACGTCGGCGCGAATGGTCGTCTCGTGCGACGCCAAAGACGACCAAGACGCCGATCCGCGACGTCGCGACCCCGCGAATCTCGAATCGGTTCTTTGAACTCGCACGAATAAGATACACCGGATGTCTCTCGGTCTCCTCTCGCGTATTGTATTCTTACGACACTCCTCGACGTCGAGCGACCGGTAACGTCCTTCCGATTATCCACGCGCGACTGCATCTTCGGGGGAGAAAAAAATAAAGAGTATTTCCTATGCGCTTCACGCGCGACGAGGTAAAGAAGGCGCCGGCTGTCCGTTACGGAAAATTTATGCACACCTATAACGTCGAGTCGAATCCGACTCCTTCCCGAAGTTACTCGATACTCAACGACCCATATCGTCGTATTTATAACCGCGCGAGAGGATGGAAAAACTTCACGGGGTTATTAAACTTTTCCGTAACAAACGGGACAATTTTGACGCCACTTCCGCGGTGACTCGCCGTGGAAAATCTCACGGGGAGTGTTTGTACGTGACTCGACAACTTGGAAAACACTCGTGACCGAGTTTTCGCGTTTAGAAACCCTCGTCGTCTATTCGCGACCCCCACCACTCGTGAATATCGCGATTTATAAACTGCCGATGCTTCTGACAATACGATGGATTTACGAGCGGCGTAAAGCTATTTTCGACGAACGCGAGGAAACTCGAGAGTCGAACGGTTGTAGGTACACTGTACTCTGTACTCTGTTCTCTCGCTAGTTCTGCGTCTGGTACAACAGTTCGTATTTCCGATCGATACTCGCACGAGAGAGTCTTTTATTACACGACGCGTCAACGTTACGTTAATAACGCAACAAGAAAGTTTCTAATTGCTCGCGTCTCGATTTTCAGTAGATACAGGAGCAGTTTTCGTCTAATTACTCGTTCGAGATGGTGCATAGTAATTAACCACGCCTCGGCGAGATTAAATTACGTAAAAAGTCGTTGACGTTGCACTGTTTAATAAGTCGTCTTGGCCAAGCAATGCAACAATAGGAGAAAGTAGTTGAAAAGTCGATCGTAAGCTTTACTCTCTGCAAAAGATGAACATGTTTCTACATAGACCAAATTCAATTACTCTGAAGATAATTTACTAATTCCACAAAGATCGAGAAAAGTTCATTTTATTTATTCTTTAATTGAGTTAATCTTTTACAACGTCGATTTTCTACATATTTGTAATTTGATTCACGTATGTATCGATAGCGCAAATAAGTCCATACTGGACTTGTCAAGCACTTAGATAAAAAAAAAGTCATTCGAGAAGAGTAGTTTCGGAAATTGCGAGTCCAGTTGGTTCGTCGATTGCACTTATCGTTCGACTTTTCATTACGTCCCGAGGAAGCGAGGCAATCGAACCACCCGAGACGCGTTATGATTCATCAATTTCATTAGCCGCATTCGAGTTGGAAACAAACCAGCGATATATCGATTCTCATAGATGAGTTCGCGATACCGTCCCACGAGTGGGTGACCTCCGGGTAATCCTAATCTTTGTCGACGCATCACGTTCTCGCTTTCCGCGCCTACGCGAATTGTTCGGGCGAGGTTCGATGAACCGGCCTAAATCGTTCCCGTCTCTCGAGTATCGACAACCGGTGGATCCCTGAAGCGCGATGAAAACGTATACAAACAAAATGCCTCGTCACGAGAGCTTTCGTATCAAGCGTTTTCCGATATAGCTAAAAATAATTCAACCCACTTTAATTAATAACGTTGAAAATAGTGGCATCGACTTTTCGCGTAAAAATAGAAAACCGATTCGATGACATTGTTCTCGTTGTTCAGCGGTAACTCGGCCGCATGGGGACGCCGCGATCCAATTTTGGAACTCGTATGCGCGCCGTGCGAAAACGAATCGTGTCGATGATCCCGAAACCGCTCTCGAATCTAAAGACGTTCCGCTGAAATCCTTGGACGATCGCGATCGTGTGAGTCGCGCGAGACTGATAATCGCGAGTAATAAACGTTCCGAGGGAGAAACTGGGACGGAGAAAATTAATGGAGCCAATGAATAAAAAAGAGAAAAAAAGGAGCATATAAGAAGACTATATTGTTATTTATTAACCGGCGATTCTCGGACAGCCGTTAAAGTGAAACTCGCTATCCTAGAAAGAAGGAATATCTGTGCTCAAATTAAAAAATGAAGTTTTACATCGTTTTCGGTGTTTTTTTCTTAAATCTGAGCGTTGAGAAAAAAAATTTGGTTGAATAAATTAAATGTTCATTTCTATACTGCCAAAACGATTATTTTATCGAGCAGTTAAAATGTCGTTGTGGAAATATAGGAATGTAGATTCTGATCCTACAAAATTTTGTTCTCAAACGTTTCTTCTGACGTCCGAACGTATAAGATTCCTCTATCGATCGTTCGTAACGCGATTTTTATCCGCGCGGGGCAGTTCCGTTGGGCGATCGAATGGCATTCCTAGCGGAGGACTCGCGTAACGTCGCAACGCGTCGATGCGTCGTAACGCGGAAGTCGCCCAGAATTGGGTCGTTCGAGCGCTCATCCGAATGGAAATCATAAATCTCGTTTGCGAGCTCGAGATTCCTCGGAACACCTCGAGGACGATTTTTCGTCGAGCAGATGCGCAACCGCGATTGCGAGTGATTCGTTCGATTCGCGGGTAGGCCGCGCGAGTAGCGTGAAAATACACGGTTCTGCGTTCACGGAGCTGGGGGCATGTGGAGCACACGAGCCGCGTAATTGCGTATTACGCGCGAGTCTGTAGACGCTTGGCAAAAATCCTCTTAACGTCCCTACAGGCGTAATCTGTTATGCGAGATGCGCACGCGGCTCAAATAAAAACAAACCCCGACGATCCTTCCGCGAAAGAAAGACTAATTCGATCCAATTCCCGTACGTAGAAACGGTCCGTGCTACGTGCGTAATTCACGTAGGGTGAAGTGTTCGGAAAGTACGCAACGACGTTTCAGTAGCATGAGAAATGTTTGAATTATCCGACAATTGACCACTTTATATGGCATTTTTCTTCAAATTGAACTGTTTATTCTAATATAACTCTGTGCATAAATTTACCTACTTTGTTTACTATTCTGGAATTTATTAGTATCATTCAATGTTACACTTTCTCAAATAACAATTTTTAGAACTTATTTTCGTCTCTTTTCTATAATTGTTCGAGCGAGTGTGTACTTTTATAACACGTTACCCTACTGTAAAACGAGGAAATAAAATCGAGTCGAGAAGTGGAATAACACGGCGTAGGGCGCGATGAAAGCGATATCTATTTCGACGCCGGGACGGGAAGGTGGCCCTTTTGTTGGGCGTTATCCACACCGGAAGTTGCGTCGCGGCCCGCGCGCTACCTGCCCGGGCTTCCTGTGCGTGCCCACACGGCTATATCGATACTCCTCTACTCGCTCTACACACGCGTCTCTCCTTTCGAGTTTTCCTCGAGTTCGATCGACCGTGGGAACACCGAGCTGTTCGACAAACAGCGAGGAACAATTTGTCTGTACACTCTTGACCAAGTTCAACTCCAACTCCGGCTCTTAACGTTAATCCACTGTAAATAGATTGCTCGTATATAACGGAGGGGGTGCGAACAAGTAAGAAAATGGCGTCGCGAGTTGTGTTATGACGGTTCTCCTCTTTTGCGTCCGGTGGAGAACCGTGTACGAGAATTTGTAACTGTCGGCAGTCACGCGTGCGAGCACGTGGAAAGGAACACGATGGCAAAAGTGGCAAGGGACTCGCGAAGGGAGAGAGAGAGGGAGAGAGAGGAGAGACGAATAGGTCGACCTACATGGCCTGCGGTTCGCTCGCGTGTACGCTCGAGCGTGCCAACGCTTCGGCAATTTACGTTTGGGTATATCGAAAAGAAGGAAACATCGCGGGAATAGATTCTTTATTAACGTTAGCAAAGTATCAAGTTACGCGGAAAATTTTCGATTTTATCGAGACGGCAACTCAGTTTGTTCGGAGCACCAACACGGAAATTTCGCGACGTAACTCAATTGCAATGACCTCGCTAATTGTCAGGGATTCGATTAGCGAGCAACAAAGTTCCGTTCGACGAAGCGGCGCCGTGGCGTGCTATATAATTTCAACTAGCGTCGTGAGAAGATAGATTGAGAGAAAAATTCGAACTAAGTGTGTAACCATTTATCGATTTTCGTCTTATAACCCGGGCCGTTAAATTGTACAGCGCAATGGATGCGTTTCACGACGGGAATAATTCAGAGTGCAAGAACGTCGAGAACGAGAATACGCGAAGAGGATAAGCTGCTTAAAAGAGAAAACTTTGGCGCTGCGCGCGAGAGAAATATGAGGGCTTTAAAAACGGCCGAGCAAAAAGAAAAGAGAATTTCTCCGCGCTTCTTCCTCTTCTATTTTTATCTTACCGCGAAGACAGTCCTTTTTGCATGCAAATTTGTTCGAATGCTCCTTGCGCCCGGCCGTAATAACCGCTACAAAATCCTCGCATAACAAACCGGAGTTGTATTGTTATTACCGTTAATCACTCGTGGCGAAACATAATACGTCGCGTAAAACATTTTTCGCGCAACCGAATACGCACGCTCGTAACTCGATTTCGCACAGGAAGAAAAGTCGCGAGAGACGTGTTTTCCGTGATTCAATTATTCTCGTACCCGCTAGTTTTTCAATTTGAGGGCTCGTAAAGCGCACGCTGTATGCCCAGACGGAGCGAATTGAGCAATTCGGTTTTTCGCCTTGACCGATCCTCTCTGGCGAGTTCGTTCGGCTCACCAGGAATTATCGACGGTTTTCCGCGTCGATTTCAGCCGATCCGTGATTCACCTTGCCAGTCATGACTCTTTCGTTACGCAAGCCACTTTTGTGTAGACGTCTTTGCGCTATCTGCGCGCGTGTTATCGTCCGAGGTTCGCGGAAAGTCATTGTCGCGTTCAACGAAAAAAGTCGACCGAAAATAAAGGAAACGTGAGAGCGCGTACGAATAATACACTGCTCGAAAAAACAAAGGGACTTTATCGTTTTCAAAGAACTATTGGCTAAGAATGATCGGATAAAATCGATCGAGCGATCATTTTAAATCTTGAATCATCCCCTTTAAGCTGATCACCTGATCGATTTGATTCAATTATTCTTAGTTGACGAGTGTCCCTTTAATTTTTTCGAGTAGTGTACATCATGCTACAAATGCGTAAAATACATTTTTGCACATGGGAATAATCGAGTAAAACCGAATATTATGCATACTACGTCAGAAAAAGAAATTTCATCATCGAGCGAAAATGGTAACTCGCAGAGCATTGGCTTGGCTTGCGCAATAATAGCTTGACTTCCGCTTTATACGAGAGCAGCCGTGGAATCGCGCTCGTGTCGAATGCAAAATTGCGATTCTCGATCCAGGACGATGTCGAGAGAGGCCCCCGTCTAATAATTGTCCGCCTGCACTCGATACCTATCACGATACGACAGGTTGAAATTACGTGATCGCGGGTATAACGTCGATGGATTAGCGAGCACGGTAGCCGATTTCCGGTCGATTCGACGAGCATTTTAAACAGCCAATGGGCGAGACGCAAGGTTGAACTCGACGCTCGTTTCACCGGCCGCTCGAGGTCAACAACGTTTTTCATTTATCGAGCCTGTTCTCGATGCTTCGCTGTTTTCCCAGTGCGAGCGTCCGTAGAGATAATTACGAGAGAACAACTCGTTCCGCGGGTGTTAAAGCATAAACCTCGCGTAACTAAAATAATACTCGTTACAGCGAAATTATTTCACCGGTTCGCGCGAAACTACTTACGCTTTGCCGGCCCACCTATAACGGCGCCTTTTTTATTATACGCGAGCGAGAGATAACACGCCGCGCGAATGAGTTTAATGGGGTAAGTGGATCACGAGATGCGGATAGTGCTCTTGACAATTAACCGTGTCGCTTAAAACACATCGCCGACACACCTCCATTGTGTTTTCCTGCGCGCGGCGCCCTCGGGGAGGAATATTTAACGGGCCCTCTCGTCCTCAACCTTCCTTGTATAATATCGAAAACTCTAATCGACCTTGCGGGATCTCGAGAGAGCCAGTTAATTATCTCTTAACGAGATCTCGACTGGTTGAAGGGTAAAAATATAAAATCGATAATCAAGAGAATTACTTGGAATACACATAAAGAAAACTATTGTTGAACCTGAATTCAACAAAATTTTCTTCTCAGTGTGGATAATAAATTCAGCCTTATTGCAAAAACCTAATTAAGTTTTCGATCGTCAATTCTTATATCGAGTTGAAAGTTATTATTATACATTGCCGACAAATAGAAAATAGCAACTGCTTCCCAGGGTCGCTACATCCGTGAATGCTTTCTCGGTCTCTTCTGTTTCGGTCTGAACGACGACGTACAAAAGACCCGACTTGAATGGCACTCTGGGAGAGAATCACAGACGCGTCGAGTTCAATTTTAATGCGCCACGACGACGAAGAAGCCGAAGGACGAGCCCGCGCTCGCTCGAGCTCCCCTTCTCTCGACAAAAGCAATGTCCGAGAACGTTTAAGAAACTAGTAGACTGGTTTTTCACCACGGCCTTTTGATAAACTAACTGCGCTGACCCTCCCAATTACCGTATGCGCATAGCTAATATATGCGTGTACCCAACGAGTTTTTTTACGGAGTCGGCATTGACGAAAAATACCACGAGACATGTTTATTTCTCGTCACGATCTCGGCTCGTCGCGAAATTTCGATACAAGTTTCGTTCGCGGGGGGCGACTCGGCGTACACAGCGAGGGGGTCTTGAAAACGCGATTTCGCGAAATTCCACATCGAAAGGCTGAAATTTAGACGACTCCCCCTCTTCTATCTCTGTTTTCCAACCCTCGATGTTAAAAGTCTGTCCAGGTAGAGGCACCTGTCGATGCGTGACTCGAATTTCCTACTCGAACCGTCAATTTACACCTGCCCTCGTCGACCCGCGAATTCGCCACGACTCGAGACCGCGTTCGTAGGAAAATTGAAGAAAAAATGCGTTAGGGAAGAATTCCAAGGATGGCGGAAGAGAGAGGGAACCGATTGCTCCGGCACTTTTATTTATTCGCTTCTGTTCCCTCTTTGTTTATTCATGACCCCGCTCCGATCGAAGCGTCAGCTGGAAGATAAAACCGATTCTCCACGAGATTGAATACACCGGTAATTACTTCGTGATTCGATTACATCGGAAACTTTTTTTAATTTTTCGAATATAAAGAAAAGCAGAATACGAATAGAATGTAACAACTGTTCCGATAAATTTCGACAAAGGCAATCACGACAGGTTCGTGTTGCTCGTGACGTTCCCGGGAGACAATAATTGACAGACCAAAACGAATCCCATCCCATTTCTCTGGGCATACAGCGTCGGCCGGAGCACGTGCAACCAGTCCAGCTTTGATTAACGCGCTCACTTCCGCTGATAAGTACAATAACGTTCTACGAACTACCGCTTGGGACAATCGCAATCTCTCTCTCTCTTTTCTCTGGTCCATCTCGACTCTTCGCTGGCTTTCGGATTCCGTTTTCGTTGGCTCGTGTACGCTCATATTTTCTCGCCGCAATTCGATACGGCGGTAGCGATAACGAGCGAGAGTCACCTGTGCAATCCGATCGATTATACACCTGCTCGTATTGCAGAGAAAATATTTTCACTCTTTCTCTCTCTATCCCCAAACGAATTCTCCACTCGAATAACAGAGTATTTAAATTTAAAAATCGATCGAGAAGTGTCTCGTCCCTAAAGCTGTGTACGTGCACTCTCGCGAATCGCACACCTATGCAAAGAAATATACCCACGTGTACATCGTAGAGCAGTGGCGCAAAATACAAATGGGAGGTTTTAACGTTCACGAGTAGGTCGTGATTAATCGACTGTCGTGTGTAAAGCCCGTAAATAGCGGGCCACCCCATTCGACTCGCCGAAAAAGGCAAAATAAAGAGAATCCTTCCGTCGTTCCACGTGAAATAGCAGAGAGAGAGAGAGAGAGAGAGAGGAAAAAATTGACGCGAGCACGCGCTCCCGAGGGAACGAGCGCCTTCCCTCGGAGGGAAGAGGAGCGATAGGCTCGGGGCATCTACGAGGGTCGAGGTGCGAACAGGTGCACACCCCGCGAAAGGGAACACAATTTTCACCCGTGCACGGCAAACACATCTACCGCTTCCTGTTTGCCGAACTCGCGTTCGTTCGCGTCCCACGGACGACAATAAAAATTGAATCGCCCGGAAGAGATGAAACCACCGAAATAAAAAAAAGGAGAGAAAGATCTCTCGCAGGAACGTCAAAAGTTGGGATGTGATATATAAGACGGGGCAAGCTGGAGATTCGCTTCGCTGTTGCTCGGGTTATCGACGATAAAAACTTTTTGACATCCGTTCGAGAGGAGGGGAAGACGAGAGGCAGTGTAAAAACTGGTCGAAGTTAAACGAGATCGGTCGGGTATTTCGTCGACCGTTCGGTAACCTATCGCGAGCGATTAAGGCGAGCCGAGACGAAGGATCTTGTCGATCGAGAAAACACGGGATCGTTGACACTTTATCAGAAATTTCTATTTAATAGTCTGATTGGTTAACTATTTTTTGTTTTTGATCATCAGGACAACGCAAATCACGTAAATGATTTCTCATGCAGTTTTCACTTTGATATTGCGTAACTGTTACAGCTCTTTTTCAGTGGGAAGACACTTCGAATTTTAGTCTCCAGACCAGAATACCCCTTCAAGGTATCCATATTACTTCGAATCGTGGAATCGAAAAACGGTCTGTCTTAGATCGCGGTTGTACGAACCCTGGCCGGAGGTTGACCAAGTAGGGTAAAAGGGCGGAACCGTGCGGTCCGATAGAGCATAACAGGTTTTCACTTTCGTGCCTCCCTCATCCCCCCACGGCGAAGACGCAACGCGAAGATGGCTGCGCGCCTAACAGACCGAGGGCAGCCCGCAAAAACACAGTGTGCCCGCGTGACCGGCTTCTCCCTCCCACCTTCTTCATTAAGCCCCGATAAACGTTCGGAACTATAAACGTCGCGTGACACGAATTTTCCGTATTCTTAGATATTGGCAATTCGGCGTTTCAAACAGCACCTACGTCGGTTGACTTGAAGGTCGCTTCGAGGAAATCCACTGCGACCGACTTTGTACAAAAGCTCGCCCGAGCTTCTACTCTCCCGCTGCTCTACTTTTAACTCTAGCGGAGGCGCGTGGGCGAGCACACGCAGAAAAATCTAACACGCTCGATACGCCACAACTAGAGAAGGTTGACCATCGATCGCTCTCGACGGTGTTACGCATCGACCGGTTCTCCGAAAGTTGATTGAGTGAACCGACAAACGCGCTCGACTATGCACTTTCGATACTTTACCGATGATTCTTCCTTATTAAAGGAATCGAACGAATTAAAGATTCACACTTTTCGGTATAATCCTTAGGAGCGCACTGTAACACTCGATTAACACTCGGAACGGAGAGAGCGAACGGTTGTTGTCAGGTAGCCGAATAGTTAGCACTGACTCGCGCGCACCGACGCGCGTGCACATCGGAACTGGACTGCACGGAGAATCTCGCGGCTCGGCTGTGTAGGAGGCTCAGCCAGCCTCGAGACTCGCCGCGGCGCGGCGCTCGCGTCCCCGACAGCGCGCGCGAACCGCTCCGAATACGTCACACGCCCGTCCCAGACCGATCAGCTGATCACCAACGCTTTGACAGATCACGAATAAAAAAGTTTTTGAGCAGCTTTTCCACTGTCATATTTGATCGATTTTGAGTCAGATTTATAATTATAAATACAGGTAAGCATTCTATTCGAGATTAGAAATTATTAGCATCGTTATCAGTATCAGAATTTTCTCAGTAAATTGATAAGAATGATTACGCTCATTCTGGTCCATTTCGAGAATATAACTGGAACAAGAAACCGATAAAATTACTTGACTCAGAGGTTTTTTTGCTCGCGTCATTTTTCTTCGCCCGGAAAATGAATTCCTCTCGATTGAATCAAATTGGTGAACCATCGCTCGCGATCGTGCGAGTGCACCGAGAACGTCGAGCGAGTCGTATTAACGTTAATTAGCCTTAATTGCACCGACTTGGTTCGAGTCTACAATGCGCGCATGGTGCATATTAATACACGTTTATCCGACTTGCAATTTCGGACTTTCAAAGTACACCAATCTTCGAATTTCCGAAATGAATGGAGCCGCAAGGGGAAAGTATAGCCGCGAAGGGGGCAGAATTTCGTCTCGAGAACTCGCGCAGCTGTGCAGCGAGAAACCCCGCGGGAGGTCCGCCGAGGAAAATTCGGTCGCGTAGTTCTCGCTTTTCGATGCGTCCGCGATTAAAACTCTCGAGCGACGCTCGGTAATCGATTTATCGCGCGAAAGTAGTCGACAAATTTAACCAGGGAGAAAAATTCGATAAGCGTTCGCGGTAGCGAAAGCTGGCTCGTTTTAACGAGCGTTTCGTGCGAACGATGGAATTTCGAGCGCCGAGCCACATATTCGCCACTTTCGACGAAATCGAGCGAGAGAGGGAGACCATCTCCGGCTTTCGGTGATAACGGTAAAAAGAGAGAGAACAAATAGGAGACCTGATTATCCCGATGCGTCTTCACGAGAGAATGAGAATCGAGAACGATTTTATAACGAGGTAAAAAAATTTATGTGCGAATCCCGCTAACGAGACTAGTTTCGGAAACTTGGATCCGAGAGTTTAACTCTCGTAGCATTGGTTATCATTATCAATGGTTTAGAAAACACTAACGATCCACGCAACTTGAGTTTCAAATTCGCGAAATCTGAAATTTCAGATGACAGAGGTCATCTGGAAATTCTTAGTACTCGTAATTATTCGTCTCTTCTGAAATTTCATTCCAAAGACCTCCACAAACATCCAGCCAGAGCGAATCGTAATCCAAAATTGCGATACCGTTATTGAGAGGATATAGTTGAGTGTACTTGATAAGATTGTATTAGATAAGTTCGAAAATATTATGACATAGATAAATCTTATCCATTATATTACTTGACTATTTTATTCGTACTTCCGTATACACGAATGCAAACGATATTAAAATTCGTTTCCATTCGGATTGTATCGTTTCGGCCAAGTGTGTTCTAAGTTACGAATATAGACATACGAGGAGATTATTTTTAGCAAAATGGTATCTCGAGGCCCTTCGGCTCCTTACAGGGATCCAATATCGCCGGCGCGTTGCCTGCGAGAGCATTCAACGCCTGAGGTTAACAGATAAGGGAAGCTTGTTTCGCCAGAAAAAAGGGAAACAAATACGAAACTCGCGTGCCGCATTCGTCGCTATCGTCAATCGGCCGATCGTTTCGCGCAATATCGACCGTTTCGTTGTAACAACTAGTTTTTATCAATTATTTCGTTTAAATTCGCTATTAAACTGTTCAGGCTAGATTTAGTTAGAGTGAGATTGTATAAATTTAGTATTATACATTACATATGCTTTTTCCGCATGTTTGTATGCGGTTTAACACTGTAGCTACTCCTTCCTCTCTGTCATGAATTTTATTTACTCAAAATTAATTACTCCTCGTTGCTGGCGAGTCACGTGTATTATGCATCGTGGGAGGCGAGAGGGCGAGAAATGCGTCTATAACCAGAAGAGGGAAAAGTTCCCAGAGTGGCTTAGTCAATTTCGTGGAACTTTTCACTCGAAATAAAAAAGACTTTTCGAAAGGACGTGGCTCGAGTTCGCGAGTTTGACACGAGGCACAACGTCGCTAATAACCCACCTTCGTCTTTCCACCTCGCCTACGCACCGCCCTGGGAATAACGGACTTTTACAGTCGAGCGCGACTGACTTTTTTCACATCGTGCACGTAACGCGCGCGCACTCGACACGTCTTTTGTCTCGCGATAAAATTCATGCTACACGCTATGGAAACGCGATGGAAAAAGGTTCGCGCGAGCGCAACGAAATCGCTTCCTTCCTGCCGTTCTATCGTCTCGGACGACTCTGCACTTTTCTGGTCACTCTCTTATATGCTATAAGCCGCTTTTACGACGAGCAAGAAATCACGGAAACTCCATAATTTTCCGGTGTCTCGATAACGTCGAGGATCTCTTTCAATAACTCGGAAAATTCGTATTCGTCAAATCCCTAGGATGAGAAGAAAATTTTGTTGAACCAATTATGCATTCCTGTTCTACAAAGACGATATATTTTGACAATTCGATAAAATAATCGTTCAGTCTAACGTTTTGTTAAATCGGCCAATAAATTTTTCATTCGATATTTTCTTTTTCATCTTACGAAATATCGTTTTGGCGGTATAGGAATGCACATTTAGTTGATTCAAAAAAAACGATATTTCCTCTTAATGTAGAATAATACTAATATGCGGGCTCGTGGAAAAATATCGTCGGGCTGCTGGTACCGCTAGTTCGGCCGAGTCTCGAGAATCGAGCCAGTTTTCTCGAATGGGATAAGAGAAGCGGAGGAAAAAGGGAGCGGAAAAAACCGACCGGGTGTGTCGACGTATCCAGAAGTGACCTGTTATCGCGTAACGAGGTTCCTTATTATTCCAGCTTAAGTACCCTCTTCCTGCTCGTTTCGCGTCAGTTTGGCGAGCCAAATGTCTCCCTCGCGCGTCCCGCGGTGCTTCATCGTTGTCAACGACGACGCGAAAACCTCAAATTCCGTCCAGCCAGACGTCCCATTCGAAATCACAATATTTGCGCTTGGCGAGCCTCGCGCGTCGCTCGTTTGCGGGCAGGCTTGAGTGCAGTTTAAAAAAAACTCGGTAAATGCAAATTGAAAATTACCGCGAATGATAATAACCAGTGGCAATAATGGAAAATTTAGTTGAACGACTCTCGAAGTAGAGCGAAGTATAACGCGCCTGAGTTCTCCTAATGGTTTTCCAATGGGATAGTTTTTCAGAAGCCACGACCTATTTAAGTAGAAACGTGCTGCGAGCGAATTATTGTACGTGCATTCTCGCTACCGATATAAGTTTCGAGCGTCGATACTTTGGCGCATCGAGCAGGGAGAACGCTACGGCGCGTCGCGAAATACGTCACGATTCGAATTTCTTTCTTACCTAACTTTGTTCCATTTCTTTTTTCTCGTTCGTATACAGCTAGGGCTTTCGGATTTTTACGGCTTGCCAAACGCGATAAATGTTCGCGCGATGCACTCGCGCGAAACGACCTTGAAAGAAGTCGTTTTTTAAATCTTGAGTTACATCTATAGATACATACACATACGTGCGTGTATGTATATGCGTATGTGTATGTACGTGTATACGCTCGACGAACGAGTTTACGTAACTCTCGGTTTGGATTAGTGTCACGGCGACTGAGACAATCTCCTTGTGCTTTTTCAAACAATGGTAAAATTTGTCATCGAGTTTAATGAGTCGAACGAGCGTAGACAGTACGACGCGAAGTTGAGAAGTGCTCGTACGTTGATGAGACGGAAAAGGGAGCGCGCGGCTGTTAAAACTTTCGACAATTCCACGTGACAAACTAAATTCATTTCCGCGCTAATTCGCCTTACTATGTTTGCATGTCGTAAATACGGCTCCGTGAAACGGGAAAATTTTCTCGCCTATGTTAAATTTTACGAGCTCCGACGTATAAAGAAGCCGATTAACGAGAGCTATTCGCATTCTTCAATTCAGCCCAAATAAGCAAAATCAATTCGCGTCATTGTTCGACACGTCAAATGGGTAATCGAGGAGATGAATGGAATTCAATTATTCGGTTTTTACGATTCTCACAATTTCTCATGTCATATTCCATGAAAAATCATAATGGCGGTTGAAATTTTCACAATTGGCGCTCTTGCTTCTATTCCCCCGCGAAACTGCTTAATGAGGAACTTTCCAACAGTGCTAAGAAAAAGGAAGAGCTCTTCCGGCGAACGAACATCTCACCTTTTTGAGATATTTATGATGATACTAAACTAAAGTTATTGAAAACGGTTGCTAGTTGTTTGTCTACCATGAAAACGAGTAAAGATGGTATCCGAGAGTAATTATTTTTCTCAAATAAATATATATATTATTTCTATAGATATAGCAGTAACGAAGCGAAAGATTCCCGACCCCCGCGATCTCACCGCACGAATTTCATTTTTCGCCAAATTGATTTTCTCCGGCAACGTAATTAGCTAGTGGAATATTGGCTCGAGTAGTCGAGTCGATATTTTTCATGCAGCTCGACGCGATGTAAAAAAGCCATTAGAACGTCAAACGAGCTGCACTCGAGGATCTCTCGCCAAAGCTGACGAGAAGGTACGACCACCTGTTACTCCCGCTTCCGTCGCTTTTTTCCTCATACTTTTTCATTCGCAGCTGTAACTACAATTTAAAACGCGTGACGACTCTTTCGGAGCGAGTTTAATATGACACAATAAGCATACTCGAGTTGAAGCTCAGAGCGGAGTGCTCCATTTCGGTAATCGTCACTATGAAACGGTTTTTTTTTCTACTTCTCGATTCCTATTAGTTCGCATAAATACAAAGGATCAGCGACATTCGAAAGAACCAGGTGATCGCGAGTACAGCAGGTAAACCGAGGATGAACGATAATATCATTTGCGTGGCCGAACCGGAAACCCCCGGGTGCTTGCGCGTTGCGAGTCGCTCCCTGGTTCGCGCAGCTGTCGCGATTCCAGCCGAACGAAAAACTGCAGCGCATGTGTGCTCACATGCGCCAATTTAAATAATTAACAGAAGGTCCCTTTCGGCTTCGCTACTGTAGGAGGTCCCAATCGCGAACGAGCCTCCCAGTATTCTACAAAACGAGCCGTTTTATCGAAGATAAATCGAGGAGAAAGGACAATTCGCTGCAATAGTGAAAATTGCTACGTCCTTAAAAGGCTTTTTGTACAATTTCTTCTGCGGTCGTTATGAACAATTCCTTTCGAGGCAATAAAGAGAACGGAAAATGTAGGGAAATTATGATTTATTCCTCCGCCTCTTTCGAATATCATTACGGTACTCTGGCTTTATGAATACACATTTGGTTAATTACGGAAGCCGAATTCATCAGAATCCCGGAGATTCCTGAAATCTTTCAATCTCGCGCAGTCGGAACAATCGTGCTCGCAATTACACCGCGCATCTCGATATTGCCCGCTAACCGAGGCGGTCCAAGTTTTCGTACCGAATACCCAATTAGCATGCATCGGCGTTTATTAAGTCGTATTCCGTACACTCTGTACTTTACCTTGATCGTCTCGTTCGACAACGACTTCCGGCGGGAAGCCTCTTGGTAGAGAAAAGGACTTCATGAACTCACCTGTAAAAAAAAACAGAATACCTTTAATATGTATAAATTGTAATACAAGGGGACGATAACACGCATCTGCATTCTTCGATAAATAAGAATCTTGTACATTCAATTAATCGTTTTGAAGTTTTTTCGCAAAAAAACTATTTTTCTTTTTATTCCAAGATCGTAATCTATAAATTTTATTGACAAACGCATTCGAATTCGCGCCTACGAGGCTATTATCAGATTAGCTCCGCTCAATTAGAAAATGCATTGCGATTCTATTTGTGGCTCGAATTATCGGTCGGTCGTTGATTGTCGGCCGAGGATATCTCTCTCGTGTGGACGAGCGTGTGTTCGCTTAAACTGAGCTACTCGAGAGGTGCTTGGGGAATTAACGAGTGCGTTCGTTTCAAGGTGCCCATCGAAGATATCATTTGGTACGGAGCCAAAACGAACGCGGTTCGGGTTCGATTGGTACCGACTCCTCCCAACCCGTGGGATAACCTTTTTATCGTCCGACGCTGAATCGAGACACAATGGCAGATGAAATTTTTCTCCTCGCCACTGCCATTTATATAACACGAGTCCTCGTAACAATGACGCTTAATTATTCTAATCTCAGCGATGAAGCCGATAAGGAGCGAACGACTTTATTCCAGGGATAATTAAATTGCTCCAACGTGTCTTTCTTCGCACCGAAGAAAATCAGTTCTGAACAATTGGTCACGATTCTCACGTTGCGCAATATTAATGCAACGTATATATGTAATGCGTGAGAAATTCCTAAGAAAGACGTTCGTGCCACGACAATTAGAACTCGCAATTTCGCGAAACTTAGAGGACGACGGAAAATATTGAGAAATGGGAGTAAAAGTGTACACCGATTAAGGTTATTCTAGAATTCGGAATTTCACAGTTGCCTCCGAGCGACTAAAAATGAACATTGAAATTAGAGTAGGAAACGTGATAATTTGCCGAAATAAAATGTCTGAATTTTCGTAGCATTTCAACGATGCACATATCGCGCTCGTGTAGGAAACGCGAACAAGTGAAAACACGAGAATTACATTTACCGATCGCGGTTGACTTAGTACGCCATCAATTCGAGTCGTTGCAACGTCTTAACAACCCGAAACGTTTATCCAAGACTATATTTACGCGCGAGCGATTCATGTGTCGCGAATCTCGCGTTGGTGCCTCTTTCTCGCCTACAGGCAGGAAGTTCATTATATGATCGTCGCGCGTCCGTCACGATGGATTAAACGTCCCACCTAACTCTCGGGGCCTCCATTGTTTCGCGTTCGGCAAGATTTCCTCCGGCACGCTTTTGCGTAATCCGGTGAAAGCGCACTTACGAGAAGAAGGAAGAAACAGTCGAGAGAGCGCGCATCGCGTTTCAATTCCAGAGCATTAACGAGAATTGTAATCCTCGAACATTGTATAAATGTAAATACAGGCGGGATTTGTAAATGCTTGTTCGGTTTCAAAACTCGGTACAGAACATTTCTCGATTTTGCTCATAAGCGTTGCTCCTTGTTCTAATTTTCGCGCGAGCGTTTTCTCTCGAACCCTAAGTAGCCCCGTTCCGCAAAATTGTATTCGGGTCATTGCGTATCGGAGGCGCGCGCAAGTCTCAAACCAATGGCGCAACTCGCATCCGCATCGCGGGTAAATCCACACTCTCCTTCCGCTAATACTTTTTTATTATTCGGTTTTTCTTCTCGCCAAAAACATCGGAAGTTAAATTCTCTGGCGACAGCTCACGAACACTGACCATGAAACTTACGTAACGCGTTCGACCTCCAGAATGAAAACTGAGCTGTGAAAAGCGAAAAGTGGTTCGCAATTTCGAGAAAAAAGTGGCCTTGCTTTCATATACTGATATTCCTATCTTCACTTCGGTATTTGTTCGTACGAAAGCTCAAACAAACAGGATCTGGTACTGGCTTCGATCCAATTCTCGTGTCCTTATTCGCGTAAACAAGGAAAAAAAGGAAAAAAAAGAGCGAGTGTTATCAAGCGCGATCGCACGATGAATACGAAATTGCGTCATTCGATTTTTCTCTTCTCGTTCGACCTTGTAAAATCGGTAAAACTGGGGGATAACGTGCCCTCTGACTTTTGCGCCATCCCAGAAACGCTATTACGTTTTAACGCGACACTCGATTGGCCAAATTGCAGCGGAAGTCGAACGCGTTGGCATTTGGACAAAACCGCAGCGTCTCGATTACCCGCGTTCGTGAATCTCCCTCGTTCAACCTTAACCTTTCGCAGAGATTGGCCCGCAACAACACTCGTCGGTTTATTTGCCTCCAACGGAGCGAATGCGGGCTTTACGGTGTTATGAAATCGGGCAACTTACACTCGACCTGGAGATGCCTGGGGTCCTGCTCTCGCAGCGACGAGAGCTGAGGATCCAGGGTGTGCCTCATCTGCTCGGAACCCTTCTTCGCCGAGGTACTAACACGCCTTAACAACGGAACTATGGAAACAACAACGTCAAATAAAAATCAGAATCAAAAACTAAAGCGAAAAAAATCCAAGCTGTCGAAGCGTGTGAAACTGGAGTAAAAAATATGAAAGAAAAAAAATAATCGAACGAGAAAAAACAAATAAAAGCGTAGAAGCAAAAAATGAAGCATTATATCTGGCAAATATCTTGAGCCTTATGAATACAAGATTGCCGCTATCGGCTTGACCGAGATGAATACCGCGGATAAGCGCGGAAGCGCGAATTTAGCAAGATCCGCAGTGCTGTGTGCGGCTGCAGTTTGGCGTAAGCGCGCAAATTATACGGCCACCGCTACTATATATCCCTCCCGGTCGGATTATGTTCTCGGTATAAACGAACTCGAACGAATACATATACGAAACAGTAGCATGAGAGTTGAGAGAGAGAGAGAGAGAGAGAGAGATCGAATAAGGATGACTGAATATCGCCGATAGAAACAGAAGAGAAAAAAAAGTATCGAGGAAGAGGCGCAGTTAACAAGCGAAGGTGGGATCGTTGACTTATTGTCGAGTTACTTCCTGCCATGGGCGAACGTAACGAGTGGTTTTTCTCCCGCCTTAAATGGCCGGGGAACTGACTCACTCGGACGACGAGAGGTTTCGCGATCGCGTGGGCTGTGTAAACGCGAAGAGATGGTTCCTAACTCGCCGACCGATAAGACGGTTTCGTTTTACGCCTCGCGAGGAAGAACGCCCGATATCGCAGTCGTATTTTTTCCCGCCACGGACGCAATCGTAAATAAATACGGCTCTCCCCCTTTCTCGTTTGGTAGCGACGGGAGACAGGAGGAATCCACCGAGAGAAAGAGAGTAAGAGCCGTCTTTTAAAATTAGATTAAGACAAATGGCGGAAAATTTACTCTCGTTGACTGCGCGCAACGCCATCGATAATTGGCCCGTCCGTCTTTGTACGAAGCTATTTCAGCTCGCTCCCCGTTTTATTTTCGTTTCCTCCTTCTCGGTAAGGAAAAAAGGATTAAAAAGATGGTCCAGTTGAAGCGATCGATTATACTCCGTTCCTTCGGGTGATCTCGAAGACAACGGATAGGAGGGTATCTCTCTCGATTTTACTTATTTTACTCGTGTGGTATCGCGCGACAGATGCTCGGCCGAGCAACGAAAGGGGGTAAATACGGGCGAGGCGGAAGGAGAGCGAAACGGCATCGGTTACGTTCGTCGTCCAGCTGATACCATTCGCGTTGTAATATGCTTAATTATTCAAGCGCCTGTTGAATATTATTACTGGCTCGTACACTGAGAAAAATTCACTACTCGCGACCAACTATTAAAAATAGTAAATTGGTACTAATGATAATAATAGTTACAAATACTATGGTGATGACTGATTCACGGTTTACCAATCGATATAAAATCGAACTAGCAGAATTCTCTCACAATCAGCGTACAGCGTCGAGTATCGACTTGTTGGAAAATTCTACGTGACCAATTTCTATTTTGGTGAATCGATTACAGCCGTACGAGCCGAACTTGACGCTCTTAAATGTAATACACGAGCGAGTCAAGAATCCGTGGCATTCATAGAGGCACGAACGTAAACCGACGATAAATTTCACTTAACGACCCGAACGGCTATTCGAGGCGCGTTACAATTAATAGCACGTACGAGCGGGGTCCGTGGCCGAGGGCCGGTTAAATTGTATCTCGCGTAACCTAAGCGCCGGCAGCCGGGATCGCGTTTCGCCGATTTTCATTGTCTCCTTACGTTACCAAAACCCGACCGACTGCCTGCCATTCTTTCACGAAACAATCTCGTTTGCGCTTTCCCGCTTGTTTTCCCCGAGTCCTAACGACCCGTGCACGTGCCGGTCGAATCATTTAAATCGTCTCGCCGATTTAATAAGAACCGGACGTGTCGATAAATATTTGTGTTCGTTGGCCGATAAATCAGCTGGACGATTATACCCGAGACCCGGTTCACGAAACTCGTCTCGCGCGTCTTCCGGCTTTCGGTCGGTCGCTCGTCTCGCGGCCCCCACTCACGTAAATTACACGAGCGTCATTTTGAAAATTAACGCGACGCCAACTCCGATTGGGAACGTCGTGGATCAAAGACGAACTTCTCGACTCGGCTATGCAAATTGCCGGATAAGTAGGAAATAACTTACACCGATCGAAGTGCATATATCACGCGGAGGAGGAGGTTATTCGACGGGACGAACGTTTTACGGAATCTTTCCTGTCGCGCAGCGTCCGTCTCGGTCTGGTGATTCCGTGAGTTCGGTCGGCGAGTTTTCATCTCTCGGCTAGGGGATACCCCACCGCACATCGGCGCAGCGATTTTTAATTAAACGCGCCGACTTTTCAATTAAAATTGCCGAGAGTGTCGTTGTCTCGTGTCGACAGACGTTCCATCTCTTTTTCCATCCTATTTTTGTTTTTTTAACTTCTCTCTCTCTCTCTCTCTCTCTCTCTCTCTACTCTTTTTTTCTCGTCGAAAACACACCTTCGACCCACGAGGACTCTCGTGTCTCGCCAGATGTCGTTCGTCGCGAGAGCGAAATCTCGCTGGCACGTTTTTGATTTATTCGCCCGTATGTACAGATGGCCTGGCGTGTGTCAAGGAAATTGTATATTTTGAATAAAAAGAAGACACACGGACGCTCTCGCGCGAATCGCGAGCGTAGGGCTAACGGGTATGACGCAGCGAGCGGCGGTGATTGCGAAAGGTCGCGAGATATATAATGACGCGAGAGCGGTGAGCGCGAGCAACCTGCGGTTTTTGTTTTCAACGAACGGAGAGGGATTACCGTGATCCAGGAACACGCTTGTAATGGCTGTACACGGAAAAAGCTCGTATGCGGTCGGCTTGTAGTAATTGCCGGCTGCGCATGAACGAGGAAGCACGTTCGTCATTAGGTAAATGCCGTAACAAGGAAACAAAAAATATCGAAGAAAAAGAAAACAGTAAACATCGGTTCTCGTTAGACGCGAGTTTGGCGTCACGCGAGGATTCACGAATTTTGTTAGATACTTTCGTTGTCAGACCCTAAAGTGCAACTTCACGGGCAAGGGCGATTTCAGGACCAAGGTATTTTTTTTTAATAATTAAAAACTGATAATTTAAAGTTAATAAATTTCGCTGTTACAAACAGACGTAAGTAGTATCACTCTATATAAAACGAGTGCCCCATGTTCTAATACAACACAAAAAACTACTGTTCGTGAAGTTCTACTTTACGGTCTTAAGTCGTATTTTAGATGCATTTGTTCCATAAATGATATTTTCGTGGATGAAAAAGCAGCGGCTGTCTTCTCGCTCGCAGCGTGGCCGAGGTTCGAGGACTCGGACCGTAACGAGTCGGTTGAGTAGCCTAATTTAGCGGCGTCTGTCGAGAGGGGCCAGCGCAAAGACAATGACTTCGTTTAAGCCTTTCTCCCTCGTCCGATCGGTCACGTCTATTTTCGACTAGGCCGAAATCGAACAAAGTGACCACGTCGCGAGCGGTAATTCGAAGGTTCGCGACTCACGAGTTCCACCGGAAGCGGCCTCTTCTCGAGGGCTTAGGTCCAGCTGATTCTTCTTCTTTCGCCTCATGATGGAATTCCACACGCGTTTGTGACTCATTTTTTCCTCTTCTTTTTTTTTAAGAAACTCGATCAAACCATCGCACTATCGAAACATTTTACACACTCAACACCATAAAACCGCGAAAATGGGTTAATCGAACGCTGACCTCTGCGCCATTGGAACCACGAGAGTCTTAATTGAAAATCTGGCCGAGCGAAGCGCTTTTCTTTTACGAGTTCCGCGACTCGTCGTTCTCCGAACGGAGCGAGTGACGTTCGGCTGGGGAGGATCGTTTCCTTATAATCATTTCGATTCTCGTAATCGCGTCGCGGATCGTGTCTTCGTGCTCGATACGTTAGATCGTCGCGACGTACGCGAGGATCGAGTAAACAGAAAACGCGTATCGATCTCACAGTAACGCCAGTATCGACTAATAGCGACGTACGGATAAGATATCACCCTCATCGAGATTCAAAGTTCGGGGCATCGTAACGGCGTAACGGCGTTTCGTCATCTCGCTCCGACAATTTTGTTAGGTTCGGTTGGGAAAAAAATTTCACCCGCGAAATGACTCCTTTCGCGTTTAACACAGAAATAACGGAGAAAACTGCTTAACGAGTTTTACATAGCGGAACGAACTTTACACCGTCGACTGTCACACTGGCGCACGCCCTCTTTGTCCCGAGTATTCGTTGTCGATTTACTACTTTTCTCAGCACAAGGTTTCGTCAATTTCGAGCGCAGACGGCGAGCGAGTAGACTACGTTGGATGACACGTTTTATCGCATCCGGCGCCGAGAGGACTATTTCGATCGAGAGGATTCCCGCTCGTTAGACCTACGCCAATCGTGTCGTATCGAATGACGAGTGCCAATGGTGGGGGCGATCGCGACTAGTCGAGAAGGCGCGACTCGCCGATATTTCGCGGATCGAACAGTGCGAATAATTTTCGCTTCTCGAACAAGTTTTAGAGGTCGGTACGTCGATAACGTTCGCGCGTTGAAAGCACACTGTCCCTGACGAATCATCTTGTACAGTCGAGAGAGGATATGCGGTTTGTCGGTAGCGATAATGGGAACTCGTAATCGCTGCGAAATGTGTACAGTATAAGATATAAGCCACGGATTACGAATACCGTCCCGAGACTGTACGAACTATTGTCGGTGTGCGAACTCGGACTCGATGTAAATAAAATGTGGAACTCGAAGGAAATTTTCCTCCCTATATACGGATGTGTTTTCGGAGACTGGCATAGCTCGAAGCGCGTACGAGTCCACGCGGGACAGAAGAGCGTAATTAACCAAGTTCGGCTCGAGTATCTCGAATAATCTACGTCAAACAATGCCGTAATTAAGGTCGTGTGCGTGAATGAGGCGAAGCGACTTAACTATATCAGCGGCAATTTTAGCGCTATTCGGAACGATATAGAAACTTTCACGTAGATTGCAGACAATTGACGAACAACCTACTTGGACGAAGATATTCTTTGTTTTCGAATTTTGAGAGCTCCGATTAGGATCGGCAGTCGGGAGCTTGATTGGGGCTCTTGATTGACGCGTCGAAAGCGCACAGCTCAAAAGCCTACCCGATAGACAATGTCGCGTCAATTTTCTAGGGTGCTATCTTCCATGTCATAAATGAATTTCAGCGCGCAGACGCGGCTGTCTCTTACGAGACTCGATTACTCGCGCCCGCAGTAAGAATATCTTGTAACAGACTTGCGTTATCCGAACGCGACTTAGGCGCATCTCGTTTCCGCGTGGTAGCGTCTCGACTGACGGTAATCCACAACGTGCGCGAAATAAAAACAACGATATCCCTTATCTTTATATTGTAATAATGACAATAGCTGTGACTGAAATCAAAAATAACTGTTCTCGTCTTAAAATACACTGAAAAAGAATTTTGTTGAACGAAACAAACATTTTCATACTGCCGAAACAATATTTTGACTTCACTCGAATGAATTTCCTTTTTATCTTACAAAATATCATTTTGCGATTATAAAAATGAACATTTGTTTCAAAAAAAATTTCTTTAGATTTCTTTATCGTATGGTCGAATATCGAGGCAACGGAATTCTCAGTAGGGTCATTTTTTTTCGTTTTCTTTTAATAATCCGGACGGTTATCGAATGCAGATTGTAAACGCTCACCATGACGTAAACTCGTGTTCGTTTATGCGGGTGGAGAGACGCGCGCTCTAGCGTGTCGCACGACTCGGACGCGCCCAAGACCAATCGTAACGATGAATGAGCGAGCGAGAGAGAGAGAGAGAGAGAGAGAAAGGGGAAAGAAAAAGAGAGAAGCCGAAATGCGCGATACGCGCTTCTGATGCCTCGCGTTAGAATGGCTCTTCCGGTGAGAGCATATCCGGCACTCTGTACAATGCGTACTCTACGCTGAAAGAGGAAAGATTCCTTTGTCAGTGGATGTCAACTCGGGTATCTATAACTACATCGAAAATAAATTTCGGATCGGTCGAAATCGATGTAAAGACCGCTTTGTCGATAAACGGAAAATTTATGAGAATGAATATCTCATTGTTTAACGTCAACAAGAGATTTAAAACTAATTTCCATACGACACCATTGTTTCGCCAACGTGATTCGAATGAGAGAAAGAGTCATGGTAGAAAAGCTTGAAACTCGAGAGCGAAGAATTGGCGAAAAAGATGGTTCGCGTGCAATTCCATAAAACATTGTTTTACAATTATAACAATGGAGCTTTTCATTTTTCCATAAAAAATTCAGAAGACACTGCTGTTATTGTAAAGGATATAAAATTATTAAGCGAAAAAAATTAAAGTACTTCCTCTGTTTCTGAGTAAATTGCAACTTTAACTCGCAAATGTAATGTCTCAAATTGATGGAAACCGGGAGATTGATGACCATCGTGTCTGCTGATAACTTCTCGACGTTGTGTCATTACTGCATATCAGTTGCAATCATACTATATGTCGTACGAATAGAATTAGTTACGCGTCCTTCGCTATTCGAACTCTAATTCAGCGGTAGGAAATACATTGTTATTGCTCTCGCCATCTGTGATCAACGGGTGTACTACTAGAAAATGTACCGTGCGTCGATAAGAAAGATCCCTATGGATATTACGATCATCTTCATCGTCGGTTATGCAGAAATCTTTAATGATGGTATTATATAAAACGTCAAATTGATAATAATGATAGATGATCGCCTAATTAAATGATAAATATGATCCAAACCAAAACAATTAATTATTCGATTAATCGATTCTTCAAAATACAATACATATGGAAATTATGAGTTGTTCGTTTACACAAATTCATGAAAAATAACATAAATTATTCGAGTCCTTTATTATTAATTTAATACAATAAAACAAGGACTGGTGAAGCAGGTACCATCCATTGCGAACAATACCCACTCGTTAAGAATGTATCCGCGAAACTGTCAGTCGCAACGACTGCAGGAAAGATTGAAACAAAGCGCAATTAAATGCCGACTGCAGTACGCGAGTTTCTCGCTCGCGGCTCCAGAGATAAAGCAGCGCGAGTAAAATCGATGACCAGCGCTATTGCGGCGAAATGCACGTGTATACGTACAAGCTGCGCGCGGTTTCTCGTTACACCTGACATAAACAAACGTGGACGCCACAGCATTGTTAAAGAACACAATAAATCGTGATTAACGACTTTTTGACTGCACAATAGGATCGCAAGCATTTTCTTCTTGGCGAATGAATGGGGTACAATTGCAACCGCAAATGTCGTCAATTTTATGAAATAGCAAAACATGTAATTTCGGAGTAAAACGTTTCACTCGATTATAAACAATGAACGTGTACTTAGTTGCATTTTGTTAGAGCGAAACACTGCGTTTCTGATGGTCTCGGTGCACTGAGAAATTTTTTTGAATCAATTAAACGAGCATACTGTAAAAATGATATTTCGACAGTTCTACAAGAGACTCCGTTCATCCCATATATAATATAATATAATATAATTTTCACTCAAAAGAATTTCTTTTTTATCCGACAAAATATCATTTCAGCAGCACAATTATAGTTGATTCAAAAAATTTGTCCTCTTAGTGGGGTTCGAGTTTCAAGCGTGAGAACACAGCTCGTTCTCCGAGCGCGTGATCTGAAAATCGATAAAGCCGAAGAGTACTCACCTATCGGAGATGCGGTGTTGGCTTCGCGCAGGCTGACAGTCTCCGGTTCGATCGCGGCCTCGTCCTCCTCGATGAGCGGGGGCGGGGGTGCGAGGGGTCGCGACTCGTAACCCCAGTGTTGACGGAAAGCACGAGCACCGCCATCTAGTCTCACTCGTGGCAGCTCGACGAACATCGCGTCCCCCAGCTGAAATAGCCGAAGAAAAACAGAAACAAATGATTCACGCTCCGGTCTCATCCATCACACGGGCTTTAACGTGATACAACCAACAGGCCAAGAGTTATGTATTACTCTACGCAACACGTGATCGTCTTGACATTTGGATACATGTGCGAATACAATGGGATTTACCGTGCTTGACAAACTAACTCGAAGAATATCAGACAATATACTACGTACAGGAATACCATAGATATTACTACACCGAGAATACGAAAATTTGACGTTACGAGCTCTAAAACAGTTTACTGCTAGAAAAATATCGAACAATTGACTCCGTGAGTGGGTAGAAGAGGTGAATGAATGTTTTATTTCTATCTGGCGACGTAACGAGGTCGTAAAACATCGCTGGAGTATCAATACCGTCACTTCGTTGAGCGCGAATCGCTCCGATGCTATCTATGTCTAGAAAAATATCGACTATATCGGTTTTGGATTGAACGACACTCACATAACCGCGAATCACATCCATCTTCATCGAGCAATTTAGCGAATTCATCTTGCACGGTTAATCGAATCAGTTGCTCGCCGATACCGTCCAGCGTGAATGATCAATGACCGTTGCAAATCTCTTCGTAGAGGAAAAAAACACACTTCGCGGTGTCATGACGCCTAAACGCGTTAATAAGCATTTTTCTTGCGTTAATACACAGAAAATGTTAATTTCACGATCAATTCACATCTCAATTCCATCAATGAAAAACACATTCACGCGGTTATCGAGAAGCTCGAATCGGAATGATTCATCTCTCTGCATTCGCGATCGCTTTAATCGACGAATGACATTCGCGGAAAAACCGTTCGCGAATGGGCTACTCCGGTTACCGGACAACGACTACTGCACGCTCGTCAAACGTGCCCGTTCGTCTTGAAAATAATGTGGTTTGACCTGGACGACATTATGACGTCACTAATTAGAGCTCGTTGAACGCGAGCGATGTCGAAAACGAGGGTGTCTGGAGGAAGACAGATGTATCGTTTCAATTTTTTTTTTGGAGTTATCAATTCCGACTCGTTTTTCGCGAACATTAGCCCTCGTGCATCCCGAATCGTAAAACAGACGAGACGATTCATGCGAATCGCGAGATCGGACTAATTTGAAAAAAAATTGATTTTTATTCCACACTTGTTCAAGAACGTATAGAAGCCAAAATAGCAAGCGGAAACGTTCAATTCGCTAACGACTTTTTATTGCTTTACGTGGGTGAGGTAGCGCGACCGGCGACTATCTTAGACGGTATGAATTAATCGACTTCAGAAAATGTCAGGGCAAAAATAAAATTGATTGGGAACAGTCGCGCATAGCTCGTAAGTATCGTTATAGCAGTATAGTAGTAATTTTTGCTTGTTCGCGTACAATAGAACTAATAATTAGGGGTAGTCTATAGAAACGCTCAGAAATAAGAAATTTGCAAACACTGGCGGGCAGAACAGGAGCAATTAACGTTCGGTGTTATCGGGAAGGGGTGAATAGTCGAACATCGATCGATTGCGAATAGACGAGCTGCAACTGCATGGTAGTTGCTAACGCGTTAACGGCAATTACCAGTCGGTCGTGTGAACGAATAGGCCCAATTATACATATACATGCCCGCGTATATCCCTATTACGTGTACCGAGAATGAAGTCTTTCTACAAACAAGATTTTCATATCGCGTTCACGACATTGTTCAAGGAACATCACGACCTTCGATAGAACGAAATTGCACTTCCAAGTTGGCACGCCCCCGATCTCGCGCATATTTAAAAAAAAAACGCCAACGTAAGCTAGTGTCGCAATCACCGACGTGACGGCTCGCGATTGTTAACAACACCGTAAAATGATTTTCAAGCAAAATTACGCTGTTCCTACATGTACGAAAAAGTAACGGATCAGCAAATTCGTTTTATTTGGTTTTCTCTCTGATTTATACACTGTTTTCGTAAGAGCTTTACGTAATCATGTGATCGACGTTGATAGTACATTTATCGCTATGTGCATATTTGATATAACAACGAGCGTGCAGGGAAGATAACGACGATCAATGAAATCGCGCAGACGTTTCGTAAATGTTATCGCGTACGGCGACGACTCCTCGCGGAAAGAGGGGAAGAGTATGATTTACTAAAGGGGAGTGTAGCGAAATCGTGTTACCCGGGATCGGGAAAACTCGTCGCGCTCTCTTTGCGGGATCTTTTTTGCGGGAGAGAAGGAGAGAGAGAGAGGTCGTGAAATTATAGCCGTCTCGACTTACGAGACGGGTTACAAAAGCCTCGGGTCATTTCGATCTAATCTAATTCGCCTCTCCTTCCTCGATTCCGTCCACTCTTCACTTTCCCACTGCGAATCTGTCAGATGTTATCGCCTTATTACTATTTGCGGCTTAAACGAAATAATTAATTCGCTCCCTGCGGAATTCCCATTTGTGTTTACAGCGTCGCGAATCTCGATCGAAATTACTCACTCGGGAGGGAAAGTTGGGAAGGAAAGAACGTTCAACGATAGTACTCCACGTGCGGATACAACAACTACGTTTAGTGCGGCTTATTTTAGTACATAATAAACACATCGGTGCGCGACCAGACGGTGACGAATATAAGAACATCTTTTTAGAGAATGTGTGACAAACCTTGCTGTGAGACTTGAACATACAGGCAGTCCCGGCGAATAGCTGCATCCAGGGAAAGAGATAACATTAATTATTATAAAAATGTTCGCTGTTGAATAAAATCAGTTTCAGATATAACATTAATTACTATAAAAATGTTCAATGTAAATAAAATCAGTTTTCGAGGTGGCGTCGTTAAAAGAAAGTACATCGCATGAATAACGAAACGACCTCTTAGAAAATAATATCCCGATTCTGGGCACCGTAGGTAGAATTTCGGTAGTTTGATCACGTAGTGCAAGCTCTCAGGCGTCGACCTTGAAAATCGACACGGAGTCGTTCGTCATCTCTCGCGAGAGAGAACCGTCGCGTCCGGAGGAAACAAACGAAATTGGAGGAAGGAACGCGCCAGGCACGTGGAGCGTTTTATCCTCCCACTCTGGCATAATTAATCGGCCGTACTCGCGAGGAGCATAATTAATAACGCAAAGGGCCGAGTCGTAGCGAGCGACGAGGGAAAATAACGCAAACGACGAGCCCACTCGTCACGTACGGGAGAATGCGCGTATCTCGTAATTGGGTTTTGCAAATACGAGTCGACGAACGTGGCCGATGGTGTTTTCGCGAGACCGGAGAGCGAAACCGGCTGTGCGCGCCGAGAGAGCACAGGAGGCGCTTTGTGAGACGGTTTTTATTCGTGCCCCCGCGAGATCGTCTCAATCGCCTCGCGGAATTTTAATCGTCCGATTTGATCCCCTCTCCCACTCGACCCGATCGTAAAAGAGCCCGCTACAAATTTTCCCTTTCAACTCGACAAAAATCTCGACACGCTCATCGCGTGGTGTACACAGAGAAATTTTTGGAGCTTGGTCCATACTCTACCATTATTACTGTTTCGTAGTTGAACTTTTTTCTATTAAAAATGATAAACAGTATAAATTTCTCTGAATATACCCATTACGATAAATTGGTGAAATCGATTCGCGGTTTTTCGACTTTCTTATAAATTATTTGCTATTGTTATTGAATTCGCAACGATTGGCGATCGAGGGTGATCAATTTTGCCTCTCGGTTATGGGCGATTGCGATAGCTCCCGCAGCATTCAGTGAACACCGTAGGTAGCGTCTCTCCCTCTCTCTCTTTCTCTATGCTTTCCAATCGGCGCGCCGAGATCTCGTCGATACGGCGTCTAGCGGTAACACTTAAATCGATTTCAACTCCTCCCGGAAGTGTCTCCAGAGCGGAATGATGCACCCGTCGCGACGGAAAGAACCTGCATAATCCATAAGCACCGTTTTCAATGAGTATCCGTTCTCTTTCTCCCGTTAGAAAAACTGTCTATATATAGAGTTAGTCTGGCAATTTTGCGCATCGTATCTAAACATCGTATAGAAAAATTTTAATCCCGATAGGAAATTTCAAGATGTGTCGAAAGATAAAAGACTAGGATCGATCGAATTAAAAACTCGCGTGTTTTACGTGAAAATTTCGCCTGCCAATCGCTTTCTATTTCAACTGAATGCTCGCCGAAAGTTGGTAAGATGAGAAGACGATAAGGAGCAAAGGATCGGAGCGAGCAAAGTTGGAACGCTCATACGTGAAAACGAGCTTTCACCCGTCGAACGTGGCGTATCGTATCGCGCGTCGATCCTCGGAGTCAGAAAGGGGTCAGAGGACGCCCCATTTTCTCGCGGGAAGGATAGACGTGTCGATATAACCGGCTGGTCGTCCTGCGCGCGACAAAGCGAAAATTCTTGGCCCACGCGAGAACTCGCCGTTCGCGTATTTACCGTGAAGGCTCGACGAGCCTGTTGAAAGGAGAGCTTTGCGCTTTACGAACTACTGGGGTTGCCGTGAGGGTGAAAGGGCAAATCTCTAACCGGGATCCACTCGACCTCGGCCACTCGAGAAAATAACGCGGAGTGAATTTCCGAGTCGTGTCTCCATTCAAATTGAGCCAATATATAACAGGGTGACGAACTACCTTAAAATTCAGAACGGCAGTAACCGAATGCAACGTAGATCTACCTTCTAGTACACAAAGAGCGACAGCGTAGAAATCCCGAGACGAGAAACCGCAGGAACGAAACGATCGTCGAAAGATAACGCATGGTAAGATGTACAGTACGACTTTATTCCCGTTATGTCGTATCGAAGGTGCACACGGGGATAAAAATTTTATTGCACCAACTATAATGTCAAAACGATGTTTTGAAATGGAGAGCAAAATGTTTTGAGTGAAAAATACAACTAAAGGTTAAACTAAACAATTATTTTATCAAACTATCAAAGCTTTGTTTTCGGAAGTAGTGGAATGCAGATTGGAATTCAACAAAATGTTTTTCAGTGCACGATAACGAGGACTTATGTACGTTGACAATTCACCGTATAATGGGACGCTAGGAAGCTCATCGTCGAGGATAATGGACTCCGCGACCGTCCCGTCGACTCAATAATGCTGTTGTGTTTATCTTTACCCCTTCTTCGAGAGCCACTCTGTCCTCTACTGACAGCTGATATAAATGCACCCTTCGCAAAGTCACCCTTGTACCTCCATTTTCGACCCTCCGAACGAATCCCCATACAGAACCTTGACCTTCCAAAAATGAAAACCTCGATTACCGAACCCACCCAACCCACCAATTGCCTTCTTCGTCCTCCGCCGATGCTCCGGCGAGTTAGCCAAACAGAGGTCGGAGGTCACCCGGCACGCAAAATGAAACGCGAGCACGCGCGTATATCGGCTATAACGAGATTAGAGAAACGTGACCGGAATGACAGCCGTGGTAGTAAACCTTTTTTTTACTGTCTCTGGCAGTGAAATCGATTTTTATTCTGCACAATATAATGCGTTTTATCCATTCGAATGATAATAAGACAGGCACGTTCGCTCGATTTGAATCCTCGTATTAAATCTCACGAACGGAGAACTCTATTCACACGTGGGAGTTGAACTCGCGCCACAAAGAGAGCTCGCAAAGAGACCGAGGGAGAAAAGGCGTAGACTCGATTGATTCGGTATACATAAGACGAGGAGACCACGTCGGCACGAGAAACGAGAGGATCCTATTCGGCGATGCTCATCGAGACGAATAAGTCGACGCGAAAAGTACTCGACCCTCTCTGGCGCACCCTCTTTGCGCTGGCTCGGAGCTGATCCACGTGAGCTCATCTTTCCTGTGAAAAGAGGTCCAAAGAAGTCTACGGATGAAATGCGTACCCGAAAAGAAATCTCGAAACCTCGAGCGCGACTCTGCGCGTAAGACTGATTTCTGCGAAAAACCCAAGAAATTCAGCAAGAACGGTATATCTAGATAAAAAATTATTCCATCCGAGAAATCTCGAATGCAATCACGCGCTTCGCTGATGGATGCATCAAGTTCACGTGCAGAAAACACATAGTTGCGAAACTGAGGGGACGCGTGATTGGTATCAGTTTTCAAGCGAGGTAAGTATAGCTAAGAGGCTTTTGTCTCGGAGGTTTGCACCACGAGAGAGAGAGAGAGAGAGAGAGGGAAGCATTTCTACCCCCTTTTCGGAGAGGGAGAGTGTAGTATGTACGCGTACACAAGAGAGAAGTAGCGCGACACGACGAGAAGCAGAATGCGCCGGGAGCACTCGCGTTTACATAACGTCGGGCCCCGTGAAGCGCCACGGTGGGAATTTATTTTCAAGATCGCGAGAGACGAACACACCGGCACGCAGAAACCGTCGTGGCAGAGATTGCGAACCGCGTGCCCGTAATCACGAGACTAAAGTCTCACTTTATCTTTCTCCCCACTCCTCGCTTCCCGTCTCCCTTTTGTACCGATTTTAACGAGACATTTTCCAAGAGAAACCATTCAGGCAAATATACACGTATATAGTAGATGTCCGTGTTTGTTTCAAAGTTGAATATGCGCTTAGTAGTGGTGCCGCGATGTCTGTTAACGGGTTTTAAATCCCGCGTGCCCCCGTCTTTCACTGCGTGGGATTAAATAAAAGAAGAGCGGAAAGAAGGATCGCCCGCGGGCAAAGAAAGACGGTGACGCAAAAATTACAGATGAACCGCGAGAAAGGGGATAGAGAACGCCGTAAGGCATCGAGAAGAATGGCGAATAACGGGAGGGGAGGATAGAAAACAGGAAGATTTAATCGTATTTAACCTATTCCGCTCACGTATGAGCGCTGGGGATGGACGCGACGAGAAATCCCTGGAAAGCGACCATAGAGAGAGAGAAAACAAAAGACGAGAGCAAAATGAGAGAGAGAGAGATGAAAGTATCACAATTTAATATACCAACCCATCCGTTCGCCCGAGCGGCGGGAATGATTTCGCGCGAGGGTTGCATTTTCCTTCTCCCCTCTCTCTCTCTCTCTCTCTCTCTCGCCCTCGTTGTACGTGACGAGCTCGAGTGTGTGGAATATACGACATCGAGTCCCAAACGCTCGTATCGTGTCGAAAACTACGAATTATCTTCCGCGAGAAAAGTCAAACTCTCGGAGTGACGTGCAGCTCGAAAACGTTGCGGAGAACGAGATTTCAATTATAAAGAGAGGAACTAGATCAGGGATGCGAATGGGGAAGAAAGTCTTTTGTGCGGGACACGGAGACAGTGGAAATCGAATCTCGGATTTCGCCGAGCTTATCGGAAACTCGAATACCGTGCGCGCGAGCGCGGATTCGATATCCAAAGGGGTCACCCTCGGTGTACCGCGTCCCGATTGGTCGACCGAGGAGAGAAAGCGGAAGACGTCCTTGGGTGCATCGTGGAAGCCATTACCCAGGGATGAAGGCACAAAGGGTACGTATATTGTACACCCGCTCGTCGTTCTTTCTGGATACACTCGCTCACACATATAGACCAGCGCAAACACGCTCCGTGTATAATTTATCGCGAGGGTGAATCGAGCTCGGTCGTGCGTATCGAAAAGTCTACGGGCTCCCTTCGCTACCCGCCGAATCAATTCGAAAGCGGGTACAAAAGCGCTCTCTGCGCGCGTACGTCCGCTCACGACGCGATAAGATAGCTCGGTAGTTTACAAAATTGATACTCATTCGCGTTGGTTGGAACAAAGCATCGAACTGCATTTACCTTATCAGGGCAATTAGATTTTTCAGTGGATTCGAAAAACCTTATTTTACAAACTCGTGATATAACTATAATTTTGTATTTTTTGGTGTAATAAATGAAATGTAAAATTAGAAATTTTTCTGGATAAACGGTCGAATTCAAGCAAAAGGTACATAAGTAGTGGTTTTAAGAATGAAACAAAAAATGCGGAAGGGAAAACTTCTCTTGTAGACAAAACTTACGAGGCAGATAAGAGAGGTACCAACTGCGACGAGAACACGGTCACGTTCGCGGAATGGCCAACTTGTTTTCGCGAAAATCGAGATAAGTCTATAGGACCGACAAGAAATCCTGACTGGCTTATCAATTACCACCGAGCGTTCATAATCGACCAGTGAAAAGGAACTCGGGGATGAGCTTATCCTATCATCGGGTTCACGATAGACCCTTGAACGAGGAAATGAGCCGAGAGAAAAAAAGAGCTTCATTAGAGTTCATTAACCTTGACAAACTATCGTTATACCCGAGTCAGAATTTAAACACTAACTTGAACCTTCAAAACCTATTTTTCTTTGATCTTTTGCAATGCCGAAATACATATAAGTCTAGTTTAGTTGTATAAGATCTTCATGCGGCGTTCGAAGAATCAAAATATAGTTTCTTCGTAACCAATAAACCTGGTCGAACTCTTGAAATCCTCCTAATTTCTTACGATTGTAAATTTAATTCTTATTTAGTCCTGCAAAGCCAGCAGTAGATCAGGAAGTTTCGAAATAGTGTTAATTCTTCGAGACATACAATTGAATAAATATGAAGAACTAAAATATAATTTAAGAGCTATTACTGAAACCCACAAAATCCACTGGAATACATCTCAGGGTTTAATTCAGTATTTAATTTTTTTCGTTCAGAATGATATGAAGATTTCAAACAGTGTTATTTAACACTAATGATGTCCCATATCCTTCGAAATGGGAAATATCGGCCATGAGAAGGTGCTAAATAGTATTAAATTCACTATCGACAGCATTAGAGCGAGAAGCTTGAAGCGAAAGGTTTTGGAGGTTTTAATCATTTGTTAAATTCTGACTCGGGTACGCTCTGTTAACGAATGTGGAAATTTTAGATCATTCGTAGGACTGCATTTGCGATTCGAGCCGAATTATTTTTTTTCCAGCGTTATCGACTGCTTACAGAAATTTCTATTTCGAATAGAATTGATGTCGTTTCTTTTTTTTTCTCGAAGTTCAATGCCGCGACGACGGGACGAAGTGAAGAACGAAATCGCATTTGAATTAATGAATTTCCTTCGGTAATTTCATTGCGCGAAATTACGCAAAGGACAAAGGATCCGCGTGTACCCTCAAAGGTTGTGTATTCTTTAGGGAGTTTCCTTTCGAAGCGAGCTCACTCTCCGGAAAAGAGTCCGTAGAGGAGACAGACGCGATGCTTATTAATTCGCGTGCCTTTGGTACGTTTTTCCATCGGTCCCGACCCGTCGGAAAGGCGAGACGCTTTTAATTGCCCTGGGAGCGTGACACCACGGAAAACTTGTTTCGAGACTGCTCTTTGTTCTTGGAATATGAGAGTCGAAAACTGAGGAACGCGAAGAAAAAACGAAAATAAGGAGGTTGTCTCGAAGGGCGTCGAGGGTGAAACACGAAATGAACGGCTTGAAGAAATCTTCTAGATTCTAATAACCCTGCTATGTATACAAGGAAAATTACGCGAGTCGCTATAACGAGGAGTAGCAAAACAGCTTTCGGTGAATAGAGAGGAAAAAAACTTTAGCAGCGATCGCAAGTACTTGCGGAATATTGGATACACCGCGCGAATCTCAATTTCTAAGCGAAAAGAAAAACAAAAACATTTAAGAGAGAAATTGAACGATTTCGTAGACGCGATCATCGTCGCGATGAATGCGCAAATCGGCAAACCGTCTCGAACGTCGAGTCAGCGCGACAACGAACGAGAATCGCGCTGTACGTTCGTCGACATTGCCCTTTCACAGGAACGGCTAAATTCGAAAGCTCGCGCAATCAGTTATGGAGTCAAACGGTAGCGCGATGAAGGGTGCCAGCACAGAACATCGAGATAGCCTCACGTATTCCGGAATTTCGATTCTCGCGCCCGATCTCGACGTTCCTTTTAGGTATCTCCTGTCAATTGCAAACACGGTCTCCACCCCGCGAAGACGCCGTTGTTCGGAATTCTATGACGATGCAACGAAAATTCCAGCTTTGACGCGAGTCCCGCATACTCAGAAACATCCACATGAAATCTTAATTACGAACACTATTCCGATAATAATTATGATAACCCGAGCCAAAATTTTAATTTTAGTTTTAACCTTGGTATTCCTACGATCTCTTATGTAAAATATATACTTTCGAGATTCAATCCATCCAAGGATTCGAAGGCTATGATAATTTTAATGGTCGCGAAGAATGAAACTACGAGAAATAACTGAAAAGAGCGAAGGGCCGGTGCGATTGGATTGAGCGTACGTTTATTTTTCCGACACAAATCATAAACTTCTATTTTCGTAGTAGGGGGTGGAAACGTCGAAAGTTCAATAGCAAGGCTCGCGTAATTTCATATCGAAAAGTAAAACTCATCGCGAGAGTTGAAACTGGATGGAGAAGGGGAGATGAAAAGGAGTCGGAAGACGAAGAAAGAAAGAGAGAGATAGAGAGAGAGAGAAAGTACAAATGCCGTGGGCAGCGAGAGAAAAGTATCGAAAATATTAACTGCGGGGAGTCGAAGTGCGCGAAACGTACCGTCAGATTTTAACCGAAAAAAATATACAACTCGTAATAGGTCAGCTAGGAAAAAATTGACAGCGATGAAAATCGAAAAACTTGGTTTAACAGCGTCATGAATCGGTACTGGAGCGCGTGTTATACTTTATCTATAATAATAATATAATGATGTTGCGCCAATCGACAAAGGAGAGCACTACACGAGTCTCTACTATAAAAGGAGGGTAAAAATGTTTGAAAACGCTCGAGATATCCTACGTGCCTGTCGCATCTCGACTGCATACACGCACTCGATATTGAAATTATATTACATCTTTATGCAATCCCTCGTTCGTTTCGCATACAATGCACGGAAGAGGCTGCTTTTACGATCGTTCAGCGATGTTATAAGGATCCGTCACGTCGTAAAGAACGAAAAGAAAGAATACAGGCAAAACGAAATAGTCGTGCATTGAACGCTTGATTACCGCTTGTATGAATTGTTTGAGATGTCAATTACGGATAATAAATCACGTCGGGTCGATATATCCGGGTTCGCGTGTATTCGCGCGAAATGAAAAATCGATCGGGACATCGATGAATTAAAGACGATGAAAGATCGAAATATGCGCATTACCGTTACTCGCTCGTGTATTTTCAAGGTAGATTATGCGAGATGCGGATGCAAGAGGAGATCGGAAGTCTTCAAAGCGTTAACGGCCAGACATCCTTTAACCATGGACCAAGTTTCTAATCAAATTAGAGAGAGCTCCTCGGTTCATCCCTATCGCTTCGTGCCCCGCATTCTCTCGAAGCGTCTCGCCATTTTCGGCCGACTTGATCAAACAAGATGGACACGGCCTTTGCTTCGTGAACCGCCCTCGAGCACGCATTGTAAATGCAAACATCCCCAAAACGACGAGAGTTCGTCTCGAACTTATACCATATGAGGTGTTTGCACTAACCAGACCGATGTAACTCAAATGTGAATTAATACAATGAATTCTCGCACTACGTGATCAAATACGAACTCGTCCCGCGGAAATTCTTCCTCGCGAGACGAATTACTCCGTTTAGGGGCAACAAACGATTCGCGCAAATCCGACTGCCCGGTGTGACTGTACAGCTCGTGTAATCCCGAACGTACCGAAAGTCAAGATGACGAGAGAAAATAACGTAATCCGCGAGAATTGAAAGAGCTTTTCGCAAGGGGGAATAAAATATAAGGGAGAAAAAAGGAGCCTACTTACAGCCATGTCCTCGCTCCTGTAAGCGGTGAGGGTCTGCTCGTCCTGTAGCAGGACGCAGTAACAAGGTTCCCAGCATGCCTCGCCTGCGGTCTCGCCGACGCAGCAATCGGCTTCTGGAAAAATCAAGGCGAAGGTAACATTAGCGTCGTATACTTTCTGCACAAATGATATTAGTACTATTCTTTTTTAAAATAAACCTAAAATGGAAGTTTTTTTATAACATTACTTTCTACTTCTCTATCGTCAGCTGTGACCAGCGTTCCGAACGTTCTTAAATAGATAGACGCAAGTTCATAGTCTTTGGCTCTTCAGAGTTCAACAATCTGGATGAATGATCTCGTCCAGGCGCGTGCCGTGGACAAGAGTGCATGCATTAATGTTGAGATACGACATTATGCAGACGACGTGCGACACACGTGTGACGTCACAAATTATCGGTTGGATTACTTGAATTAACGAGGCGGTTATATATCACCGCACTGTTAATCCATATCTTTTCGCTAATCAAATCTTGTGTGTGTATGTGTGATTAATCGATTTAACACCCACACGACTATATTTGGCTAATCCGTCGAGTTTCGTATCAACCCATGAAAGTTCGAGTCCGGAATGTATCTACATCGTATCCCAATGCAAATTGCGTCTACGTCATTCGTGTTTGGAATATCTTATTTCTGCGTCGCGATATACTATAATTAAAGCGTTCCTCGTTTGCATTCAACACGGTTATTCGAACTATATGTACAGAGATTTATTTTACTCTACCTACCAATTTGGCTCTCGGCAGTTGAATTTCTTCGCGAAACTGCAATTTGAGTTACAAAAATGCGAACAAACTCTGTTGGAAAACATACTTGATGTAAGTACAAAGTATTAGATGTGGGAATAGTGTATTAGAAGGAAAAATTCCTTTTTCCTCATAAATCTTTCAGGTTGGAATTTCTCTGTACTCGCCGATTCTCGGTTCCAAAGTGCTCTCCCATACCGAATTATTTTCAGTTTCCTTTCTTTATCTCTTTATGTCCGATGGGGTCTGAGCAAAAATTGCAGCTACAAAATTACAAGGTAAAAAGAATTTTGCCGCCATTGTTCCACGTTCTTTACGTCTCTAATACTCGTAGACTGCCCCACTCTCTTACTCTCTCACTCTCTCACTCTCTTACTCTCTCACTCTCTCACTCTCTTACTCTCTCTTTCTCTCTTTCTCTCTCTCGCTCTTTTTCTCTACCCTTTGACGAGTGTGTCCGACCCCACGGTACAGAGGAGGCGAATTCCGTTAGTGATATATATCGTTGGTACCATCAAAGCTATAGAGTCTTCGTCTTCATTCGTAAGATGAAAGTGTAAAGTGAACTACAAAATTGGCAACAACTCCTACTTTGATAAATTAAGTATGACGTTTTTAATTCTTCGAGCCAATGAAATTATTTCTGCCCTCGTTCTCGGCATCAAACCCAACGATCTTTCTCGACGTTTCGATTCTCGTTTTACGAGATAACGGAATGGAAAATGTCGATCAAGGTGCGCTGAAATAATCTCGTGTAAAGCCGATATATGGAGTCTACGGTAGTCATAAGTCAAAACTGTCTTCCCCTAACGTATCAAAAACCCCCATACCGTAGAGGCTCTATGGGCGAGCGAATACTCGAATGCATGAGCGAGCTCGTGATAATAAAGTGAACATCTCCCGAGCGTATCACCAGGTGCGCGAAGAGCCGATATTGCGGTAGAATTTTGCACTTCCTAAACCTGTTTCACGGGGTGCTTCCAGTTACGCGGGTATGCGCACGAGAACTCATTACAAATTCAAACCGATCCTACGCCTTGGCATGTGACATGTGCGTATTTGACCGAGCATATACGGTTAATAAGCGAACGTTAGAATTCCCTCGGTCTGTCTATTACCTTCACGACGATCGACAATAGATACTTTTGTTAGTCCAGTACCGAAAGTGTCATACGGAGAGTACGATTTCGGAATCGTTATCGAAATTTTTTTATATTCCAGATTCTAATTCAACACAAAAAAAACTGTCCGTAAAGACCAACTTTACCGTCTAAAGTTCGTAAAGTTGCACTTTAGGTGTATCTATAATAAAAAGAATATTACACGAATGAATGCTCTTCGATACGCGTATACCCTATACAATTTCTGTATGAAAGTGTAGAGATGTACGAACGGGTGCGGATTTACGGGCTTCGGAGTTCGTTGAGCGCGGCGCGCGCGCGGTTTACCGTGATTTAGATAGACCGGCCTTTGTCGTCGGAGAAGTCGATGCCACGGCAAACATTGAAAAATGTACATAAAACCCGACGCGATCGCACGTACAGACTCCTCGGGATATTCGGATAAACCAAGTTTCTTTATGTCGCGGCTCCTATATACTTCGACAAATATTGAAAAATGTATCTCACCGGTGCGCGACCGGCCACGGGAACGTCTCCCGAAGGACGTAACTTCTATTTACGGAAGGTTTGCCCTGCCTGCTATCCTACCACGTAAATGGCGTCATATTCCACACCGAGGTGAAATTCTTTCCTCCATACGTCTATACATATACGAGTCGCGTCTCGTCGATATTATTCGTGCGCGGGTGAATAAAGCCGCTCCGCGAACGGGCTTTTCTTCGTCGGCCGCGCCGCGAGTCTCGTAGAATAAAAGATTCATCGTCCATACGAACTATTCCAGTTGTGAATTTTCGAAGAATCGAGGAACAAACTTCTCCGATAACTATTGCGGTGTTATCATCGTGATTTTTCGACGAGGTCTTCGAACGTAGACTAGAAGACGTTTTATTCGTGTTTTTGAATATCGATTCGACCAAGTTGGTCAATCTTGTATTTATATTCAAACATTTGTGTCGCTTAAAGATGCACTTTGCAACGGGGACAACTCATTTATTGTATATATGGTAGACAATGGACAATGCCACTCGAAATAGCCCTCGCGACCTAAAACGCCCGATGAAAATTAAATCGACGGTACGGCCCCTCCCGACCTCCGCACGCCATACACTCGATTAGACCGTGTAATTAGCATTTCGTTACAACGCATCTTTATGCAAATTGAAAGAGAAGAGGAGAAAGCAGGAGGAATAAAAACTTAAATCGAAATTGAGATAAGACGGTGATTTGCGATTAATTGGCGGTACGCGCGAACGAGCAAGTTCACCGGAATCGATCGGAACGCGCACCAAGAACGAAACGATAGTCGAGAAATACGTTCGCGATTCCTGATATGTAGGAGAGAGAGAGAGAGAGAGAGAGAAGGAGAGGGAAGCCACAGCCGAGTATGTTTCGCGAGCGAGTAGTCGCTCGCATTGTGCCAAGTTTCCCAGGATGTCGGGAACGCTGATGTCGTCGTTCCCAAAAGTGGGGGGGGGGGGG
>NCVS01003089.1:135330-168888 GCA_003055095.1 Goniozus legneri
GGTGCAAGTTTGCCGAAGTTCATCGAGCCGGTCGTGCCGAAGAAACGCGACGCGAAGACAGAGAGAGGGATATTTATGTACTTGCGACACGCTCGGAAAAAGTGGCAGACGACGGCGAAAGATTTAGTCGAGCGAGGAGGTTTCTCCAACTGTGGCCACCGTTTACGTGCTGTTGTTCTCTGCGTTTTACGCGCCGCGCTCGAGCTTTCGCCGGAAAGCGGATTTGACGAGCTTAATTAACCGCCGCGAGCTCGAAGAGTCGAAAAGAAACGAAAGGGGCGGTTATTCTCGGCGCGGCGTTAAAATACCTCGCGGTTCCCTCAAAGATTCCTCAAACGCTAAATATTCTCCAAGGAACGCAGTCGGTTCGTAAATTATTTCGGGGCTTTATGATCCTTTAATATCATCGGATTAATCCTACCTATTTCGCATATGCGCCACCGACCGAAATCATTCCCTCGCGCGGAAGGATACCGTTTAAGTACTTCGGTAACGGACGACAGCGGTTCCGGAGCTAAAGCCCGGCTGTTTCCGGACCACTCCGCCTGCTCTTCGTGTAATAATGGCGAACAATATGTAATGCATTCAAATATATTTATGACGAGGCCATCTCCCTCTCTCTCGTTCTTTAGCTTTTCGGCGCACGACACAAATATTTACTCGTACAACCGACTAGCAAGACGAAATACCGAAACGGCCGAGAACACGCGGCCCAAACCGCACAGAGGATCTTTTATTCATGTATTTTTATGCTCGGTCCATGTAATGGACTCGCGACCAGATCGATAATATCGAGTCGATACGAGCGCTTCGTCTTAGAACGATGAGCGGTTTGCGTTTAACCAGGAAGGGCCAATACACCGCGATCGATATTGGGAATTACGACTGGGAACAATGCGGATAATCGGATGCTCGAAACACCTCAACCGACTCATTTGCGGAAGAGCGTTATATTAGGATACCTTACCTAATTGATAAATGGTCAGAAATGCTTTTATCTATAAAATAGTAACTATTATTATTCTTACTATGATTATTTCTCATAGTAATTCTTACCGAAAGGTTTTAAAATTCGAATTTGTTAAACAATTAATTTGACTAATTCGCTGTTTACTGATCGATAAGTAAAATCTCACAAGCGAATTTTTCCCTCAGTGTGAATATTAAATTTTATGCGATTACAATCAACGTTTTGAATAATATTCATACCGCCCTTGGGAAATTTTAGAATAGGCGAATCATAAGGGTAGGCCAATTTCGCTGAACTCGCATTCGATATTGCGAAACCTCTGTATTATATTCGCGCTCGCACTGGAACCCTAAATTCGTTGGTTCGCCTCCCCACGCGTCGATTTTTATGCGTTTCGCGATCTGCATAATCCGAGCCGACGATAGAAAATTCGTACGTTACGAGCGTCCCAGGAGAAATCGACGCTCTTGTACGAAGGAGTTGATAGGGAACTCCGAGATGTAGAGACGACGATAAAATTCGAGAGAAGTATTCCACAGGAATACCCTTCTTCTCGCCACGACTGTACGTTATCGCTCACCAATCCGAATAACCTCGTAGTGTATTTCCAGTTTCGTCTACGCGCGTCTTTTAAGGTATTTCAAAAATAAGCCTTTCTAAAATTGAATCGAACAATTTTATTGCTCAAAGTGCTTCCACGGCACTACAAAAGCCACGAGTATTGCGATCTCGAGAGTCCGAGAGGTACCGTTAGAATCTGTTCACACTATTAAGTTTTACGATATCAAAAGAAAAAGAAAGTTGGTCGAACTAATTGCGTTGGTCGGAGCTGGAATAAAAGGCGCGAGCTTGCTTTTATGAGCGAAAAATACGAGCAACGCGTGGCGTGCTGTGACTAACCGGGTTCGCCACCCCGGGACAAAAAATGCTCAAACGAGCGTTTCGAGAGAGAGAAAATGAAGAGGACGAGGGAGTTTCGTGATCCGAGAAGTGAAAAAAATCGCGAACGATTCGAATCCTTCTTCTCTCCCAGATTTCGGGAGAAGATGCAATTAACGATTGTGTTTCCGTATGACGTGCTTACGCGCGCCGTTGGGGTGCGAACATCAAGATAAAAAAGTGTGTCTGACGTAGGAGAGGCTTCTTCTCGTGCTCCCCCTTGGCCCTTCAGAGCGTCGCGCTTATAATACGCTTCGCCACGTACGCAAGTCGTCCGCTAAAAGGTGAGGCACGCGAGCGAGGCAGGTAAGAAAAAGGGAAAAGTCGAAAAAACGAGGGAAAAAGAAAAATAGGCGTCGTGTAGGAACGACTCGTGCGCGTGTTTCCATCTCGAGGAGAGATTGCTTCTTGCACTCCTCATTAGATACGACACTGGAGTCTCTCGCGGCTAGTTCATTACCGGCGATCTTATCGCAGGCGTGTTCTCTTTCGCGCAACGTTCTTACCGCGGGAACGAGCACTCGGATTCTTCGATTGCCACCCCAGAGACAATCAGCCTTTCGAAATAAGCCCGATTCGAAAGATGGACCAGGATGAACCTGATCATCCTTATCAGTACATATACTGATGGAATAACGATACTGGTTTTGATGCTCGAATAAAATATTCAGTTGAATTTATAAATAGAAAAATCAAGCGGAGTCGTCCAGTTTTAGATATTCGTACCCGCGTGGTCGACCGCGAATATCTCGTTATGCAATCGGGTTACCCCGATTCCGAATCTCCATCTCATTCGCGATATTGCGCAACACAGCGGGGTGTGCAATTCCTAATGTCAGACCGGTATCAGGTTGCACGAACACGCCCCGGTGCGAGTGTACGTACACGCGATAAACACGAAACGCGACAGACGGATGCCGTGGTTCTATTTTTCCTCTTGTTCCGCGAAAAACTCTCAAGACTTGCACAAAAGCGTTCATCCACTCGTCGGAGAAGCTTCTTCTTTTTTATCTCTCCATCTCTCACCGAGTTCTCCCGTTGCCTTTGAGAATCCATCTGTGCCATTAGATATAAAATCGTTTTATCGTCGATTCGTAAGTTCCTCGAACCATAACGCTCCCCTTAATTCAAGGTTTACCCGTCCGCGCTGAATCAATTTTTCGTCGCTCGCGGGGCATTAATAAGAGCGACGAATCCGTCTAATAGATCGCCGATGCAAAACGGAACGTGACCCGTAGACACGAGCGCGCGCTCGTGGAACAATTTCCGGAATCCCTAATGGATTCTACAGCGCGTCGAGCCAAACGAAACGTTCGTTTTCGTATAATTAATTTTCTCGCGCGTCCGTCCAGAAACGCCTTCGATTCCTCTCGTCGACCCGCCAGGTGTAACGCCGTTTCCGCGTTGATTCATCTCGCGAGGGATTTGAATTTCAACCGTCGCACACGAGAATTCCAGTTTCCTCGGCGCGTTTAGCATCCATGAAAGTTTCATAAAACCCAGAGCGTGTCCTCCGTACCGAAATGGATCGATCCGAGGATTCTCGAAAATTCTTATATCGATTCCGGCTCATCGTGGCCGTTCGCGTTTGTCCCATTGATTTTTTCATGAAACTCCTGCTCTCCGGTGTATCCTCCGCTCGACTGGACCCGAAAGGTCAATAGGTCGAGCAAACGAAGCGCGGGGATAGCCACTCTCGAAAGTTCGCGTTCAATTTACTCAGGCGGTACCGAAAACGAGAAGGGAGAGATCGAGAGAGGACCGAAATAGCAATCGAGAAAAGTCGATATCTCGTTAGTAACGTTCCCGAACTGGTAAAACGAGACGTCGTACGGGGACGCGTGAGAAGTGTTGAGCAATCGCGAAAATAAGGCGAATAAAATGAAAAACAAGCGCAGTTCTAACTGTCCGTAGCGAAAATCTCTCGGCGGTGCAGCTGACACTTCCATTAGGGAAGCGAGCACGCTCCGCGCATCCGCAACGACGATCTCTCGGAGCGCGAGTCTAGAAAACGAGGACGATAAACTCTATAATCGATCGTGCCTTTCTACTCGCGGAATCGTTAGTAATTTACCTGCACGAGTCGAATCAACTGGGAATGCGGTATATCGGAACAATTAGAAAGCACCGGGATTACCCCAGAGGCCATTCGCAATTACGGTATTTATGGAATTTACGTGTGTCGAATTGACCACCGAGTTCTGAAATACTTTTTGCCCCTTCCTATTTCCTTCCTCTGCAATTACAAACGATCGATTTATCGCCGTTCTTCCTGCCAGCGTCCCAGACAAGAACCAATCTCATTACTTCTTTTGCCCAAGGATTGCTTCCGAGCACACGCGAAAAAGTGTCGCTCCAGTGATTAAACTCATTCATTCATTACTCGGAAACAAAAAGATCGGGCGCTTGTCTCAATTAGTCCGGCTCGAACCTCGCAGGCCATCTTTTCATCGACTCGTCGACTTCGCCGAATCGCGATAGCTCTGTGTCAATGCGTTTTCCCATCGAACTGGGATTCGACTTAATAGAGCTCGCGATCTCTCGGCATCGACAGCTATCTCGAACAGAATCCCCAATGGAAGATTCGCGATTGTTTTAGCACCGAAGCAATTACCGCGCGATCGCGAACAAGGAGAGCTCGATGAAATCGAGAAAAGAACGATTCCTTCATTTCTGATGATCGACCCGTTGGCATTCGTACAGTTAAAAACATTGCGTTGAATTTAACACGACGGTTGTCGATTGTCCACTCAAATTTTTGCCTCAATTCAATCACGCGAAATTCTTAACACAAAATTTTCAACTGTGTTCATATCCCCCGATATTATTATCGGTGTCGATGACTTTTGCGAATTTCCTCGCTTTCTCTTCAGCGCGATGTGTGTGCGAGTCGAGTCCGTGAAAGGTTTGGACCGGGAACTCGTCGAAATAATTCGATAGAAATTACATAGCTATACCCACGCGAATACGTGTTATCCGATCTCGCTTCGTCGGTATTAACGAGGGGGCATTAAAAAATTACGTACAGCCCAATTTCGCGAGATGAAGATAGATAGGGTTAGATGAAAGGAAAAGCGCATCGAGCTGGGAACTAACCGCATCGTGAGGAGAAAAAAGAGCCAATAAAAGGGTGGGGAAAGAAATCGCGAAGTAACTTAACCCGAAGTAATCTTGGTGCAATTTGGCGCGGGGTCGGCTTCCTCTCGGACGTAGAACTCTTCGCACGTGCATAGGAGACGCAATTGCGCCGCTAAGGATTTCGAAGAGCGCCGGTGCATATACATGTACAAAGCGTAGCGTGTGCTCGAGCGTAAGTGGGTAATGGGACGGGAAAGCGGGACGTAAGATGCGGCCCACGATGTAAGACGACGCGACTCATTTACCCACATCGATTTATTACGGGCCAAGTAGGAGGCGGACGAACGTCGTATAAACAGCGAGAGGGGAAAGAAAGGAGAGATCGCAATCTGCGGACTTGGTACGTGCATTCATGTGTCGTTGCCGAACCGCGAGAAGCCTCGTGAAAGTTAATCGATATATTCTATTTTCGAATAGTCGAACGTGACCCACGAAGCGAGGGTGGCAGGACTCGGAGGTTAAGTGAATCTATTATTCACAGATCTCGAAAGAACGTCGAGTTTTTTTAGCCGTTGAGCGACACGAAGATCGAGCTAGGACGTATAACCATCGATTTCGCGTTTGTACGTACCATTGCTCGATTTCCAATTTCTCGATTCTCGCGTACCTGAGACTCTTCGTATTTCCACGCGAAATACTCGGCGGTAATTGAGACGAAATCCTACCCTGTGCGAGAAAGAAAAGCCGGAAAATGCGTCCGCGTGACGAGCTGAAACTCTCCCATCGGATATCTCGATCGGGCTGGGCTGTTTGTTTAGTTCTACGGGTAACCGCGAAACGCGTGACGAAAAATTTCTCTCTCGTTGGACGTATCGGTTGTCGCGCTTCGAAACACAATATTCCGCGTTCGAATGAATCCGGCTCTATCGGCGAACCTCGAATTACGGCACGTGCTTGCGCGATACGCGTGAAGCGTAAAAATAAAATGGCGATGTGGAGCATTGTATGCTAATGGGAATTCATCTCGTGTAATCCGGCAGTGAGCGGGAGGGAGTATCGGAGCCTCTTCTTAAGGTGGCGCCAGAGCATCGCTTAAGCGAACCTCTTACGGGCGATGCCGCGCTCGCACAAAAGAACACGTGCGCGGCCGCAGTTTCGCGCAAATTGAGCGTATCCGCACCGGTCTACGTGTACGCGAACTTTCAGAGAAATTGTATCGACGTAAGACGAGAGAATTGTATGATTACCGAGGTACTTATACGCGAAATATAACTTTATATCGAGTTAAAGAGAACTCTTTCCTCCCGCGTTACCTCAATTGAGGTACAATTTACAGATTTAAATCATATTTTCATTTTTACACCTCTCCGTGGCTTTTATAATGTATTCGGCGAGATTATAATGGATGCACTCGCCTCCCGGCGTAATCGCGTAATCGTATCGCTTACCGCAGTAGTGGACCAGTATGTGGAGAGTGCCCGCGTGTATGCGGGAGTCGCACCAGGAAGCGCCGTCTCCTTGCGGCTCGAATAGCGAGAGGTCGAGTCCCTCCATGTCGCTCTCGCCGCAAGAGTCGCTGAGCGGCCCACCGGCGCTGCCCTCGTTCTCATTCGTCACCTCGCCTGAGTACTCGTCGTTCCGACAGCGCGGCGTCAGCGCCATTCTTCGAGAATAACCGAAAAACCGCACTGACCGAATCTCCGTTTCCTTTTTCTCTTAATCCACCAATCCTTTCTCTTCGCTTTCTCGAGCGACTCGTTCAGTGAGAGTATGCATTGTAAGAACTAGTTTTTTTTTTCTTCTTTCAAATCTTCAGAATCCAAGCAGATTTTTGCAGGTTTTCATCTCTGTGTTATCACCGAGCTGTGTAAAGTCGTATTGCGAGCATTTAAACACTGAGAAAAAATTTTTGTTGAACAAATTTATGCTTTCCTATACTGTCAAGACGATATTTCGACATTTCGATAAAATAATCGTTCAGTTTGATCGAATGTTTCTTAAATCGGTCAATGTTTCGTTCAAAAGATTTTTCTCTTTATCTTACAAGATATTCTTTTGACAGTGTAGGATTTCATATCTAATTGGTTGAACAAAATTTTTATGTCAGTGCCGAAAATTGCATATCATTCGAACAACGAGACACCGCTAGTTTTTCTTTCTAACTGAAACGCGACGTCACGGGAGATATTAGAATTCTTCGATCGGGAGACCTAGCTTCTCATTTGAACGAGCAAAGTGAGGGTTTTGCGAGGAGAGGGTTGTAATTAATAGCACTCTACTCGGCTACACCACTATAGGTCAGTCGAATGCCTCGATGGCCGGATAACCTAAATACCGCTCGATATAGTGTCAGGACATTTGCCTGTCCTTTTCGTAGACAGTCTGGCACTGATAATGAAATTTTCGCGATAATCGATTAAAGTCGACAACACCGGACATCGATTTATCGGTCGACGGTTCTAGTTACGACCTGATACGCCAAAATTCGTAACGCACCTTTCGCCGCTTTCGAATGTAGTTCAAGTTCGCCAAAATGGAAAGTACATAATCACTTTCCATTGTGGCGTAAGCCTTGCGTGCGAAAAGAAGATGAGCACGCAGCCGAGCGATAAGCTTAACGCGTGCGAGCGCGCGAATGGGATATTAATTAACGCTTCTGCGTGTTCTCTCGAAAGAAAAATAAATTACTCGTCCGGGGCACGCGCGGGAATGAGTTATCGCGGGACCTCTCGACTTTAATATCGGTGAAAAATACTTTTTTAAATAAAAAATAAACATTAGTAAAAGGCGATACTAATTCACTGTATAATCTCACGTGTGAAGCGTATCGGGAAAAAAATATGGTAGGAAAGTGATTGATGATATCATACACGTCTCGAGTCATTACCTCGAAATCGCATTTGCATAAACCGAAGCGGCGGTACGGAGCGGAGGTTGAGGCCAAAAAGGAAGACCGAGAGGAGCGTCCGAGGGTCTCGTGCAGCCACCTCGGTGGCGATCAACGGCGATTATCAATTTGCTATTTCCAAAAGCATCCATTAGGCGTTCCGCTCGCGTGCCGACCGATCCGAATTTTTCGACGTTGCGCAAGAGCGAGCGTGTGCGTGCGCGATGATCACGGCACTTGAACTGGTTTAACGCGAGCGCGCCACCTAAAGAGAGAGAGAGAGAGAGAGAGAGAGAACGAGACGAGGTAGGCGAGGAGAGGTCGTTCGCATCCGAGCCCGAAGTAGCCGGGCATATATGTAATCATTTCGTGACTACGTATAGTAAAATTCGCGGCCCCGAGTCGGTTCCCTCGCCTCTTTCTTTTTCTCGCCCGTCTCGATGCTGGAAGGTCGAAAAAAGGCGAAAGACGAACAAGCAAAAATTCAACGTCTAGGAGGATCTACGGGAGAGGAATCACGGCAGGCCCGCGATATGCACGCCCGGATGATAATTTCTTATTCCCGCGCGATTATTCTCGAAAGAACGACTCACCGTAAAAAGGACGACCGATAAGGAAGGATATTTCATCCCGCGGGTTTGGACTCAAAAATTCTGGCCCCGATCCCAAACTGGCCGTGGTAAAAATCGCGGGGAACGATCTCATTACGTTAGCATCCCAGCGCACAGGTGTAAGAGTAGCGCCAAATCGTTTCGCGGTGGATGCGGACCGTAAAAAACGTCCGCTCGGATCGTAAAACAAGGAGAAAAAGTCTGGTGTTACGTCTTCGGGAGGTCTTCGAGATGCTGACGCGTACACAGCGACGTCGCTTCTCCGCGCAACAATATCGACCGTTCAAGGACGCTCTTCCTGGAAAAAACCTAATGAAAAAAAAATTTTCCTATCACCGTGCGCAGAATTTGACATTTTCAAACGTAAAGTACTACATTCCTGCACTCGGAGATGATCGATGCCAATGCACTTTTTTGACGCTCTTGTTCTCGCTCGTGAGGACATCGCCTACTTTCCGCGCTCTTATCGCAATGTACTATTTTCAGTGTATAAACCTTCGAGTCGTTCGTGGAAAGCTATCCCCTGTTTTTGACTGACGCAATACCAATTTCACAATTTTCCCGAGAACGAGCGGTAAAGTTTGAAAAATGTTGTTCTTTTCTCGGTGGCATGGAAATCTTGGGTAAGTACCGGCAACACACACGAAGCACGGAACGATCCTGTGAAAGGAGACGCGAGGAGGATGAGTCGGAAGAGAGTGGCTACTCACGGCGACCGCGATCTCTCGTAAACACGGTATAGGAAGCCCGAGAGCCCCTGGGAAAGCCGAGCGCGAACCTCGAGCGATAACGAGCGAGGATCGCGCAACCGCTAATCGCGTTCCTCGATTAAAGACCGGCGCGAATTAGTCAGCGTGCGCGGTATCGAACACGAGAGGGGACCGGAAGCCGTGGATTCGTCCAATCGACTCTTTCGATTCGTCTAATTGACGATTTTTATCCAGCGTACCGGCAAATTACCCACGGGGCTAAATAAGACTTTGCTGTGAAATACAAGGGGCCGCGTCGTCGGGGACTAATCCCGATTTAGATGCATGCAAATGTTTTCCGATAAAGGGCGTTTCGGCCCGTGACTCGGTTTTGCGAGTTATGCGATTCCTTCGAAGGAAGTGTGGGAGGATGAAAGAAAGATAAACGGAAGGAGGAATGGGGGGGAGAGAGAGAGAGGGAGAGAAGAGGAGTGAGGTTTAAGCCAGAAGCGAGATCGAATCAGCTGGTGAGAGGGAACGATTCTCCTCTCCTCTTATTCTTTATCTTTCTGGTATTCTCTACTTGTTCCTCCTTTTTTTTCTTATGTATTCCACGAAACTCGGAGAGAAATGCTCTCCTGAATAAGCGGAGGGAAATTTGTCAAAGACAAGCGCTCGTCGAGCAATTTATCGTTTCGGAAGGGGGCACTGTCTCTCCCCGTCCGTCTTTGTACTTCTTCTGTGAGTTTCGCCGGCGATATAACGCAAGCGAAGAAAACGTTCGAACTTTACCCTCCCCGAACGACGCATATAATTGGCCGATGCGTGCGCGAGAAAAATACTGACCGGGGAGGAAGAGCGGGAGGATTTTCGTTGTAGGAGAGGGTGGGAAATTGCGAGAGACGAGGGTACGACGTGCCGCTCCGGCTTCATCCAAGGCCGGCTGCCGTGTAATTTCGTTCGGGGTGATCGCTCGTGATGCTCGAGCGTCGACACGTAGCAAACGTCAACGCCGGTGGAAGACGAGAGAGCGAGAGAGCGAGAGAGACTGGGGGTCACGTGCTCGCGGACCGGCAGAGAGAGAGAGAGAGAGAGAGAGAGAGAGAGCGAGGGAGAGGGCAAGTTTACACGTACGATCGTTGTCGGCCTTCGGGAACGACCGACCATCTCCACCCCTCCCCACCTCGCGCTTCTTTGTCGTCATCGCGCTGGATTTACTATCGCGGCCAGGGATCAAACGAACACCCCAGAGGACGACGATGTCGCTATCACGCGCTTCCATCTCGCGCTGCGACTCTCCAAAAGTCCGATGAAGTCTGTCCATCCGGAAAAGTTCCCGATCTAACGAAATCGTCCAAATTCTTTTATATCATTCCTAAGCTCCTAATAGAGCTTATTGACTAACTTACAATTGGATGATACAGAGATAAGACTAACGAGGAAAAACACAGACAAAATTATTTAATCTGTGATAATCGTACAGGATGAAATTCTTACAATTTACTAAATATTTCTCTATTAAGCCTGACTTGATTCTTACATCAAAAATAGGTGTGAAATTTCGAAATCGGAAATTGCCATTATCGTCTTCTTTCGCTCTTTCTCGTCGGAGCTCGCGCGCGATTCGGTGGTGCGTCTCGTCCGCGTAACAGTAAAAGATCCAGCTAGACGACGACATAAAACCAGATTGCGCGATGTCGCGGCGGAACGAGAGCGATAATTAATATCCGCACGAGGAAAAACAGAACCGTTCGAGGATTGCTATGACTTCGAAAGGTCGAGACCCTTCTGGTACTCGTAAAATATTCCACGATTCAATTAACGCGACAGTGACGCGAGGCACGCACTGTCGGGATTGGGAATTGAATAAAATTCGCTAACGACTCGGCTAGCGTTTAATTACTCGTTCGCGATCCGGTGATATTTGAATTATGCGAAGCCGGGGAGAGAGAGAGAAAGAGAGAAAACCCGTTGGAAAAGCTATTCGCGAGGCGTACACTATAAAAGCGAGGGGCCCGTGCCCTCGCATCCGTGCAAGGATTTTATTCGCCGGCCTGTGTTTGCTCTCGTCGTACTCCCGAACCTCGAATGTTCGTATTTGCGCTAGCGGATCGACCACTCTTTGCTCTTTTCGATCGTTATACTGCAAGCGATGCGATAAAAACACACTCGCCGAGTTCGCGATTAATCGCATTAACTCCTTTTTACTCGGTGCAAAAACTAGCGGTGTCTCGGTGCAAGAAAAGCAACACGAAGAGAATATCTCGGAGGTCGGTTATGTGCATTGTTCGCGATCGCATTGTATGGTGGCTTCTCCGCGTTGATTCGATAGATCGGCATCCCGCGAGAATCCGCCTCGCGAGAAGTACCGCGGATCGTGTTCGGCTTTCGTCACGCGCGCGCGGACTCCCCCGATACGAAACGCTTCGCGTAGCGAACCACCTGCGCCTGACGTCCGAGAGATGCCCATTCTCTGTATCCTCTTTCGATATTCCTTCGTCGAATGCACTAATCCAAACGACGATAACACTCGTCTCGTATTATTACTCACACAATCATACAAATTTTAGAAATATATCTCGAGAGTTCGATGACACTTGCGATCACTCGACGATTCTCCGGAGGCTCGAATAACCGTAAAATTGTAGTTATCAAATTGGTTTTGGTTAAAATCCAGTTTACGTGAGAAACATTCGCACGCGGGGAAACCACGATGAGCTCGGGTGCGCGAAACACGCGAGGTGCCGTCTCGTCGCGTACTGACAACGCGCCGCTCCAGCGGCCGATGACGGCCTGCCGAGGCCGACCGGAAACGGCCGAGCTCTCGGGTGCCGCGCGCGCTCGCTCCTAACGATTCGTACACGAAATCGCGATAGGCCTCGTCGAGGATTCGTCGAGGGCTATCGATAAAACGGCAATTAATCCAAATGAATGCGCGACTGTCAGACCCAATAAATTCGAGATTTGTCGGTATTCCGACGAACCGAGTCAAGTTGCGTAATGTGTCGCGTGTAGCGTGAAAACGAAGGGACTCGATCGAAAGCAATAAAATTATAAATTCTCGTGAAAGAGCGCGTGCTTTGCTCGTCCATTAGCGCGCACCGGGCTTGGAATTAGCTCTATTACGAGCGTTAATGATAATAATTTAACCGCGGAGATGGACGCGCGCAGCATCCACTTCTGCGCCACGACGCCAATTTCCCACGTTGGTTTATGCCCAGCTACGCGCGAATATTATCCATTGTTGAATCGCTAAGTCGATTTCTCTCGATCCTCTCCGGCCCAACGTCGCCCTTATGCCATCCCCATCCGTAGTCTGTGACAAATAGCGAGAGTCGCGCGCGAGGTTAATGACGAGCTTCCATCATGTAAACGAGATACGGAGAGAGAGGAACACTCAATAAAAATACGAAAAGTCCGAATTGTTCCACGATAAATTCCTATTCGAATTCAAATTTCGTAAGTTAAAGGATTCAATTTATACTAGGTTTAATTGTTGCTAAAAATTGTCGGATAAGAAAATTATTTGCCCTAATGATTTTATCGTAGAACAGTGCTTGAAATCAGGCATCAAACGGTAAAAAAAAAGAGAATAAGATTTCAACACAGTTGCTTATTAATTATGTACTATTGCATTATTAGTAATTATCGTACCCGACAATTCGGTACAGTATAAAGTTTTCGATATAACTTCAATTTTTTCTCTTTTTTTACGAGGCAGTCACGATGAAATAACGTTGATAATTTAAGGATGAAAGAACGGGAACTTTGAATACGACGAGGGTTATTTCAGCCCCTCCTTGCCAAGACCAGCGAGCTCTTGCCAAACTTTTCACTCGATTACCATACATCGAACTTTATCGCCGCGGTTACCTTCTGCCGGATTGGCGCAACGAATTACGATATCGTTCGATAACGAGCGCGAATCGATATTGCCTCCTCCGACTCATTCAGGGATTCTCCAATCTATCCGGAACTGCGTCGTTTACCGTGCGCGAGAACTACCGTAAAAATGTATATCGGTTAGGACGACTCGCGCGTTGAAACCGGTTTGCGCGTGTCTTCGCGACATTCTACACGCGGTTTTCCCTAAACAGCGAGCCCGCGCTTACCGAGAAAAGCGAACAAGGTAGAAAAAAGAATCCCGGCGTGCCGCAAATCGCGAGCGATAATGACGATGGCTTAACCCAGTTCTCGCGAGCATTTCCCGTTCGGTATGTCGTCTCTAAGAAACTGTCCGATCGTTGAGTTTGGAATGACGCGATTGTCGTCTGTTGGAAAAATAGCCGAGAGTTTTCTGCACCCTCTCGATGCGTGCGAAGGAAAATTAACGGTACACTGATAACAAAATTTTATTGAACCGATTGAATATACATTTTCATGCTGCCAGTACGGCATTCTGACAATTCGATAAAGTAACCAATGATTTAGTCCAACTTTTTGTTAAATCAACTTATTTTCTACTCAAATTTTTCTCTTCATTCGATAGAATATTGTTTTGACAGTAAGCGATTGCATATTTAATTGGTTTAACAACATTTTTTTTCTTAGAATATTGGATCATTGAACCGAGCGAGGGAGTATGCCCACTCGCTGGGCTCCACGCATCTCCGCGCGATGAGAGATACCCGCGCCGGTTAACGGAATCGGTGTATGCAAATGGCGAAACGATCGTTGGTCGCGCATATGCAAAACGCTCGCGCGATCGTTGTTGCGCTAGCTAGGAGGATTTTCGCGAGGGTGCGCGATTCACCGAGCCGATAAAAAATTCACGAGCGCGAGCCGAGGAGGTTAATCGTCCCGTCGAGTCTCGGAAAAATAATCCGAAATTGTTTCCAAACGGGTTGCGTTGCCTCTATTACGCTCGTAATTCAGAATGTTTAACGTGATTTATCCGAGGCTACGCTCGTCTGAGTTTTTCCTTCGTAGGTGGAAATTCTTGCGCTGAAACGCGTAGTTAATAATTATCGCGTTACGTAAAAACAGGGCGCGCCAACGAACGCGAGTTCGTTCGATCTATCGATCGTTGCGACTCTCGACGCTTGTTAGAGACACCACCCAGATTTTTATTGGGTCGAGTGAAAATCACGAACGGGCGTACGCACACGCGACGTTGCGTGAAGCACGCGTGCGACTCGTTGACCGATTCGTTTCATTGACATCGCGAAGATGAGGAAGAGAGACGAGACAAGAACGAAAAGCTTCCGCGAGACGTACAACGGCCCAAGCTCTCCTACCAACGAGGAGCCTGAATATTTCATTCGAAAATCCCATTCGCAGCGAGAGACGCGCCGTGAGACAAAGAACGGAAAATATGGTAAGCCGACAGGAGTGACGAAGAGAAATGTATAAGAAAACCGGCGCGTTTTATACCGAGAGGTACACCGGAACAGACCGGATAGGTAAAGATGGAATATCAGATATAGTCAAACGATTCTCGACGTTTAAAATGGAAATTCGCGAGTTCGGATAAATCTAACGGTTGACGTCTTCGGAGACCAGAGTTTGACGAAAAGACTGCGGAAAGAGAAGAAATGGGAGTTCGGAAAGGAGAAAAGAAAGAATCTTTTGACTCTCGCGACACACTGGTGTATCTTTGCGCTACGTGCGAGTGCGCAAAGACCGAAGGTGGGGTGAAATTTATAGCGCCCTTCCATTTCCAGCTCTCCATGAATGCCTTCTTCCGTCTTTTCTCTTTATTTTCTCCCATTGCAGTGCGAGACCGAGACGAGGAAAACCGCCCGCGTTGCTGAATCGTTTCACGCGTTGATTCAGATCCCGCATTCGATACGACGAATTTCTTTTTCCTGCGATATTTAGGATTATAAATTTTTTAGAGGCACATTTTAGATCTCACGAAAATCAAAGCGTATGTGGATATTTCGTACGATATAGCCCAACATCGACCAGTGTTCGTGTTTCATAACCCGGTTTGGTCGTGCCATACCGAACGTATTATATCAGTGATATTACGCGAACGGGCAGAATACACATCGGGCAAACAAGTAACAGAGATCGTAAAACTTGTTGGTACCGATCTGCCGATATGAGTTCTCTGTTGTGAATTTTAAACAGAAAATTGAGCCCTGAAAAATAGAAATTCAAACATTCGAAAGTCGATTACTTTCGTCGCTAGACATTTCGGTGTTCACAAAAATATAAAGTATGTTCTTTATTCGATGAGATTATAACTAAAATAACTGTATCAACAATATTGGGGTTGGTGTCACGTGTATTTTGTGCACATCGAAGGTCGCTCTAAAGCAGATGTAACTTGTAAACCGTGTTACGTGTAAATCCAGTGCTCTAACCGTGTTTACATACTCTACGAGACGAGTGAGCGCTTGTAAGAAGATGCGCGCGATTCTTCCGCCTTCGCAACCCCAACCCGTCGTAATTCCGTCTCTCGTTGCGAAAGATTCGATTTCTCCAGAAAACACGTCCATTATCCGTACTTGCGCGCTCTTCAAAGCGTGTAAGTAAGAAGGTAAACAGGAATCGTGCCGCTCGCCCTCGCTAGCTCGCGCACCTACGCAGGTACATACTCAACCGCGAGAATTAATCGGTCTCCCGAGATCGTTAATCAAGAAAGACGTCTAAACATTCGAGCGTCTTCCTTTTTTATCTTCGAACCCTTGTACATCGAAACCGGCGAGGCGGAACACTGCGCGGTGGAATCGTTTGTATCTTCGATTTCTATTACTCCTTATCTATCTCGCAAAGTCAACGCCGAGGAGGAACGAATCAATTACCGTCGATTATTGCCCTCAATCTCTGACTCGTCGATCCCATGGGAACTCTCCAATCTCGATAATCGATCGATCGATTTTTTCATTGCAACAATCATGAACGAATCTTATTTCGTTCTTAATTCTTTTTTTACTCTTCTAAAATCGCTGTAGGACAATATTAGCAACTACAATAATACATATGTATATAAAGAGAATCATAACATAAAATTATTGGTTACATTAAAATATAATTATTACATGTAACCATTTTTATAAGACCCATCGGTTTTAATTCTTTCGAAAAATTGTAGAGTATTCTTGAATCATTTTTGCGTCGAGGTATTCCAATAGAGAATTCGGCAAATCACTCCTAATTCATAGAAATTTAGTCGTTTACTTTATTCCCGATATCGAGATGCGTAGCTATAGAGCATGTTATTTCGCGGTAACCGAGATCGGTTATTTATTCCGGTGGTTTATCGATCGACGGGGCCCGGCCCAATTACCTCGGGAATCGCCTCGAGGATTTGACCGCGTGGCCGCCCGATATCCCGACGCAACGTGCAATCACAGGGTAATGTACAGGTGCCTATTCCCTCCACGTATCTCGTTCCTTCTGTGTGTATCGGCTTTTTCGCGCGCACCAATGACTTTTCGCGTTTAACGCACAGAGCGGAGACTCCGCTCTAATCCAGTCGGCCTCGAAAACCGTATGCCGTTATTACCTCCCGTCACCCGTTACTCCGAAGAAAGGAGGAACGAGATACAGACGAGGGAGAGATCTCGAACGAGAGAGCGAGAGAAATTGTCACCGAGAATCGCAATCGCAGCACATGACCAGATTCTCTCCTCTCGTCTGTCTCTCGGTAGCGCAGCCTCGTAAACATATCCGTCCGCGAGAACCGCGTGAGAAATTTCGCTCCCTGGTTTCGATCAACGCGAATGTATTTATTATACACAATGGCCTCTCACGTTGATAGGATCGTTTGACTTTTCTTTTCGTTCGTCTAAAAGCTGTTAGGTTTACGTAATCGCGGCGATGTTTGGCCAAGATACGTTTCTTTGGCGATTTTTGAGGGAAAATGGGATGAAATTTTTTAATTTCGTATGTTTCATGTTGAATTTCATAATTCAGTAATAGAGTTTTTGATGATTTTCCTGATTTCAGAGATAGCAAGGGCTTTGTTGATGTGTTCTACGTTTAATTCTGAAGACTAGCCAGCCTTGGCTTCTCTATCTGCTATTTCATTTCCTTGAATACCTCGACTCGGGATTTTACTTCTTCGTTCATTCTGATTATGAGCACGATTAGTTTTTTAATTTTCTAAAATTTTATATCGGCGTATCGCGAGAAGGGAAGCCCACGACGCGAGGCAGGAAAGGACGAATCGATAATACTTTCGCTGTGACATTGTCGCGGCAGTCTCACACGAGTTCCGCCTCGCGGATAATCCCGAGCGTAGGCGAACAGGGACCTCTTCCGGTCGTCTTTCTTTTCTCGCCTCCGTACGGGTATAGAGTCGTGTCGTCTCCCCTATACGCCGAGTCGGAGCATCGAATGCCGTTCAATAATTTCCCTCCGCAGACTCCCGACTGAATTTTCGCTGCGAGGATTGCAGGAGATAAGGCGAGGAGAGGAAAAAATAAGCGAGATAAAAGCACGGGTAAAGTAGTTCCCCCTCCGACGCTCCATTCAGCGGAAATATCATAAAGAAATATCCTAGCGCGCGAATGAAAAATCCGCGTGCAGTTCACACTAGACTTCGGTATTCGGATTCCACGATCGGTCGGTTTTTTCCCTTCCCTCTCGATAATTTTATGTACCTTATTTCTCAGCGGATTCCGCTGAGTGCATTTCCTATTAATTTCCTCTGTCGAAAAGACATTCTTTTTTAATTAATTCCATTTGCCTTTCATCAGCTTAAAGTCTCAGTCGAACGACATTAGGGAATTAGTGGAATTAAAAACTTTGCACGTTTCGCGTTACCAGTTATTTGGCAGACAAGAGGGAAATTTCCATTAGACGAGGTGACATTGGCGCGTCGAGAGCGTCCGGCAATTGCGAGGCCCTATCCCTCTTCCTTCCCGCTGCACCCTCGCGAAACTTCGAATCTTAAATAATCTCGGAGTTGGACGCGAATGACCTCCGGCCTTCTCGGAGTTCCTCGCAATCCTTTTTTCTTCCATTACACACCCCGAGACGGTACTCGATAATTTCTTTCCGCGTAGGGAGCGAGAAAAGAGTAACAACGGCAGGGGTCCAGAAGCGTGAGACTGTGGAGTAAACGAAAGAGAGAAAAAACAACATCCAAGTGGAAGAAGATCGAAACAAAAGGAGCGGAGAATGAAAATGCGAAGACGCAAAGGATGGAAAAGTGGAAACTCTCTTGCTCGCTCGAGAGCCGCCCCGAACAAGTTTGTTGTGAAAAAAGGAGGGCGAGAGGAAAAAAGTACGCTCGTAGGAACTTCTCGATTGCGCATCGAATGTTGCCGAAGATGCGCTCCAGCGCCCGGTGCAAATAATAATAGCGAGAATGGTCGGCAATGAGAGATCGCGAGAAAAACATATCGAGTGCCTGGAAATTGCGCTGGGAACTCGACCGGGAGAAAAGTCAACGATTCAATAAGAAAAACTAAACGGCGATTGTACTTTAGGAAATTGTTTCGCCAGAAAGATAATGTTTACACTTGGGCTATTACCATTACGCGATATTGCGCGTCTTCGGGTTAAAGCTCGGAGTAAAAATTTTACTCGTTCCGAAAATTTAATCGCAATCCGATTATAAAAGATTGAGAAAGTGATGAGTTACGAGAATACGCGATTTCCCCTCGGGCTGGCTTAATTGTCGGCGTCACGCTGAAGGTAAAATCACGACGTGCGTCGGGGAGAAAACGAAAATTCAACGTACGCGCACGATTGCACGTTTCGGTTTTTCGAAGCGCGACGCCGTTGAGGTGGTAATTATACGACGCGTCGAATGCGAAAGACGCGTACACGACTTCGCTCGATTGTGTAAGAACCGCGTGGGTGTTCGCTTCGTTCGAGAAGAAGATATCCAAAAGAATTTCTCAATTCGAGCAGCTGCAGAAATAAAAGACAGGAAGAAGCGCGAACAATGAGAGAAACGAATGACCGAAGTCTCGCGGTATCCGGTCGAGTAATTACGCGGTCGATGAGGACTATCGCCGTCGAACGAAAAGGATGGTCAGCACGTTTCGCGGTTTGTCGACCGTGCATTTGCTCTTCTTTGAAAACGAATCCTTTGAAGGTTCCGCATTTTTTTTTCACTCTCACCGTGAAATAACGAAAAAAGTCGTCTTTACGAATCTCTCGTGATTTCGTTCTTCACGCTCTCTGAGAATCGCGAAAGTTACGAAAGCGATCGAAGAAAACTACCTTGCCGACTACGGGGGAGTCCCTGAGACTGTTTTACCGGCAAAAATCGAGCGACCTCGAATCTCTCGTGACCGACGTTAGACGTCGGTAGTTGCCGAGGTCGATTTTCCTTGCTTTCACACGTGACAAGGAACATCGCAGCTGATAAATATTATCGCTTTGCGCCTATCGTAATTATAACATGTATAATGAACTCTGATAGTATATCGCGACAATTACTTTCTAGTTCTATTTCTTGACCTACTTGTATCGCGAGAAACAATTTAGATTCCCTATTTGAATATACATATATGTGTATACATATAAGCTTAGAATAACGTTATTAAAAAATAGCCCAGCAATTTTCGCAACATAAATTACCGCTCATACCAAATGAACGAAAATAAATAAAACTAACGAGCGAAAGGGGAGATTTATTTTCAAAAGAATCAATAGAAATTGCGGGTCAAGGGACTGGCCAATTACATTCCAATGGGGAACAGCGAAGTCGTGGGCTTTCGTGATTTCCGCTTTTACGAGCACCGTACCGGAATAAATATCCAGACGGTCGAGATTATTGTACGCGACGATCGATTGTTTGCTTTTCCCTCATTGCCTTTCGGTCCCGTGAATTTCCATTCTCCTCCGAAATTCGCCCTGTACGGCGCGTACAATCGACGGGATTGAAAATTCATCTCCGTTGCCCAAGCCAAAAATAAATTTCAACTCTAAAACAAGTATTACATGTTTCAAAAGGGTTACCTCACCTCGTATTTATTATATAACGAGAAGGGAGAAACTAACGGAATTTGTAATATCGATCGCGTCGCGTGTTAAAAATAAATAGTCCGTCCGGGGCACGTCGAGGTCCGTCACCTCTGACCTCAATAAAATCAGACGAAGACGAACTGTGCACTCCGATTCTAGCTTTATTTATACACTTGCAATTTCTATGTTCGAGAGAAAGAGGAAATCTCATCTCGGTGAGGCTATTCTTATGAATCGAAAAACGAGGTGGTGTCTCGGTTAAAGGGATTGGAAAATTTCATCTCCTCTCTCGATTGTCGAGCAGTGTGAGGCTACGTACACGCATTTGCACCCCTTTTATCCCGCGGTACTCCGATTTCGCGCGAGACGCGCCGGAGATAAATGGAATATCAAAGTCCGATCGAGGGAACGAACGAGAGGGAAGAGAGTCCTGGGAGCGGCTCGGCAAACACACCACGGATGAGGAAGATCTCGAGAAAGGGAAGAAACTCGCAATCGGAGGCTTATTTAAGGGCTCCAGTGTGGCTATATCGATCGCGTATCTCGCATGGCAACGCGTGCTCCATTTCGTACATTTTCCAATACACTCCTCAAAATATCAAGAGGAGATTCGTCATTTTCAAACGTCTGTATATTGATTGAAAATGATCGAATCAAATCAAACAGGTGATCATTGTAAAAAAGAATTCAAGTTTCTAAACGATTACTTAATCGATTTGATTTGATTATCTTTAGTTGAGATACAGCCGTTCGAAAATGAGGAGTGTCCCCTTAATTTCCTTCAAAAGAATACACATACATCGGGGCTCTCGCTGCTCGTTGCGATGAGAGGACAATTCCGATGGAAGGCAAATTAAATAAGAGACAAATCCTGAACTGACCAAATAGATAGTGGGCGCTGTAACGATGGACCGTCTGATGCGGGTATAGCCGTTTTCGTCGTTAAATTAACTCTCTCGTAAAACGAAAATGTGAACACTGCTAATGTTGCTCGGTGACCAATGCGACTTGGATTACGAGTTCCTAGAGCGTAAAAACAAAAAGGCGAAGGTGGCAGAGGTACGGAAAAAATTCCATCCCCGTATATTTCGCGGCTTTATCGATTTCCCTCGTTCATATATCCGCGTGTCGCGTTTGATGCTCGCTTCGACGGGAATCGAAGTTAATGGAAGAACCGTTGGGTAGAGAGGCGCAAAGGCCGCTCGGTTAGGGTAGATGCGAGTGAGGAGACGCGCTGACACTTTTAATCACGTCTGACGAGCGCACGACAAAAAATCCAGCTCGCGAAAGCGTGGCGGCTCGTTGGCCAGGAGGGGTGAGGGGTGCCGATGGAGGGGAGAGGATAAGCCGACGGTGTGGCAACGTCGGTTGAAATAAACCGGCCCCTCTTTCTCTTTCTTTCTCTCCCTCGCTTTCTCCCCTTTCTCTATTGCCAGGTGGTATTAAAATGTCAGGGCGCACTTGCCGTCCTTTCCACCCTCGCTCTCGTTCATTCCAAGCTCGTATATCGCCAGACAAGTGGGAGAACCCGCGACCTAGTCCCGATACGGCACCATTGCCATGACCGAACCCGATGTATTCTAATCCGTTAAAAAAAGCAAATTTCCAGCTGATTCGATTACCTCGAATTCGCGATAAATTCCATTAGGACTCGGCCAAGTCTACGAGGTTTCGTGAAAAGATTTTGCATCGAGTTTTCGCCGAGATTGCGAATGCAAATTTTTGCCGAAGAGTTTCCAAGAGAATTACCTCTTAGACCAATATACCAACTCGAGCGGGGCTTTTTCGAGCGCTTCAATCATCGCGAAATGACTCGAAAAATCATCGCTGGGTCGCGACTGAAATATCTTCAATTTCGAAGGAGAATTTTAATCTCGGTGGCCTCGAAACATTCCGCCAGTTACCCCGGCAATATAGCGATCTCTTTTTTACTCTCTCTTGTGGGTTCAACCCCCGAATTGGCCGCGGGCGATTTCGCGAACGATTTCACCCCCGCTTTCGTAGTCCCGTTCCGGGGGTTCCTCATCTCAATTTCGCGGAACAAAGTTCACGAGCTTCCGCGCCGTTATAGGTCCAAACGTTAATTAACATTAATACCGCGGAAGCGTAACATCGTTCGATTCATTTCAGCGATTAAATGGAATCGAGATATCGTAAACGGAAATCATAACCGGCGAGTCGATCAATTTCGGAAACTTCATCATTCGCTCTGTTAAAAATACCAAACTGCGGGGGAGTCGATGAAACTCTCGGAACTTTATTAGCATCGGGCTATCTACGATAACAGATCCGCTGAATTTATCTCACACCCCGTATAGCGTTAAATTTATATCGCTAGTAGCAAAGATAACAGATTCGTAGCTAGTAACCGATCAAATTTAACAATGAAAAAGTATAAAAATCCGACTTCTCGAATACTGTATAAATTTTTTGACTCCGTAATAACGTTGAAAATAAATTCTCGCGTTTATCGGTTTGCAAAGAGCATCGACACCAAGCGGGTCTTCCATCGCGTGCTCGATCCTCGCGCTTTTACCTCGTTGTCGCTGAGTGCTAGTCGTCGATTTTGCTGGTGTTACAGAGACCTACCACCGCGAGGCCGTACAGCCACGCGATTATAAGTTCGTTTGAGTGTGTACACGTATATGCGGGTGTAAGCTGGTAGAAAGGGTGGAGTTCGACATGGCTCGCTCTTGCATGAAAATTCCTCATCCCTCGTAGCGCAGAATCATCTCCCACCCGATCGGTCCCCCTCCTCTCGATTCCTACCCCTGTTTTTACGCCAGTAAGGATAGAAAAAAAAGAGAGAGGTTGCGCATAACTTCGTGTCTGCACGGACGATCCCACTGTCGGGAAGAAAAATAATCGGAAAAATCCAACATGCAAGAAAGTGGGTAATCTAGCGAGAAATTGATTTTGAAAAAAAGAAACCTACCATTTCCTATTACTCTTCTTAACTATATCGTTCTCCGATACATAGCGAAAATATTTCCGCGGAGTTCGAAGACTGTACAAAAAATCATAACTCTGGCGACAAATTCTTGGCCGCGACAGCGCTCGGTAGTTCGAGAGTTGGCAAGGATGAAGTGGGGAAAAAAACGTTCCGTATCCAGTCGCGATCCCAGTAATTGCCGAGTATACCCGCTCGCACGTGCTTTCCACTAATATAACAATCGTTAACAGGAGCCATTAGCGACCCGCGCGCGCGCGCGCGCCACCATCGGGGATCGTAAATTTCGACAGCCGCTTTACGGAACAATGGCGAAACAATTCTGTAACAAAGTGCGAATGGAAGTTCGCAGGGGCGGGTGAGGAGGGGGGAGGGGGGCGAGGAACTCGAGCAGCGCGTATAACATGTATGTGGATGTACGAAGGGGATAGATACGTTGCGCGCTGGGACGAACGTTAAACGCATTGCGCCCCCGCGAAATGATGCATCGTGCCAACCTCCATTTGTTAGACTCGGCTTCCTCTTCTTCGCGTAAATATAACCTTCCTCAGCGAAGGTAGGTATGATGGCATCGAGGAAAATATGGCGGTGAATATATCGCCTGTGCCTATAAATATCCTAAATATAAACATGTTCGTACAAAAAACTTTCCCCGGGAAAGCCTGTTTCGATCGCGAGAAATGAACCAGCGTACCTGGATACGCTCCATTCTCTCTATCAACGAGATAGTACAAGCCGGGAGATCCAAGATGAGAGAGAAAAAGTTCACGATGCGTCGATAACGAAAAAACGATTCTCCGAGGTTCATGCTGCTCTCTCCTATTCGCTCGTAACGAGATATACAAGCGCTCCCCCGAATCCACATCGCCCGGAGGCGCGTGGGACGATCGAGTCTGGAATCTCGCGCGGCCGGGACGTCAAATAATGCCCCCAAATCCCCCTCCACCATAAACCACCCCACCGAGAGATCCAGGATTTTATTCCTCGACCCAAATTCGAAACGGCAACAGAGCCACACGGGCTGGGGAGAAAAATACAGATGGAGAGAGAAAATAGGAATGAAAATATGAAAAGTATAGTCAGCAGTGTATGGAATATATATCGCACCCCTCGGTCGATCTTCGTGATTTATAGCGCACAGTTGGTCACACCTCTCCTGGGCTATCGTCTCTAAAGCGACATCGATCCGTATATTTCACTCAACGGGAAAAATAGAAAGGTGGACTCGTCCTTCCCGTGCGCGATACCATAAGAAGAGGAAAAAGTGGAAAAGCTCGACCGAGACTGGCCAAATTAGGTAATATCGCTGCTCTCGATAGAGCCAACCTCGCAGCTTGTTCGCGACCTGGAAACGAACGAGCGAGAATCGCGAGCGTGTGGGTCAATCATCGAGCGATAATCAATTCTGCACGACGGATTCGGTGGTATTTTTTTTATAGGTCATTGATCGACATCCTGCGGTAGCGAGCTGTTGCCGGGCGAGCGGTATAAAAGAGAACGAGTCTTCTAAAATTGTAATTTTTATCGATCGATACTTACAGTATTTTATCGTATATTTTTCTTTTGTCAGCTGCTGTAAATAAAAAGGGTCCTTGAAAGTACCGAATCGATTTTCAACGGGAAACTTTTCACGAGAGAAAAAAGAGCAATTAATTAGCATATTACGAAGGGTTTCGAATAATCTTTCGATAACAAGACATTACATTACCAAACAGCGAATATTTCAATTTTTCCCACAAACGAATCTCCACCTCAAAGTCGCAACTATCGATCTGTTTCTCGTTCTAAACCCTGTCGCATGAAAAATATCTTCAGCTCGGCGTGTAAAGACGGACGATAAAATTTAGTACGAGAACGTAAGCTGTCTCGTCTTTGGGAGTCCCCATTACCGACTAATACTGTAAGCGCCATAAATTCGAGTGCCTGGTTCTATATAGCAGCGGTTTCGTGAATCGGGGGAGAGGAGGAAGCGCGAGAGAAGGGATAATGCTCTTTTACGTCACTGAGTTGCGATTGCGATTTTATGGGAATTGAAGTAGGATTTTGGCTCGGAGGTATATACGACTGGGTGAAGAGAAAAGGGACGAACGAGACTCGAAGGGTAGCCCAATCGTTGGAATAACGAAAACAGTTGCGCGGTCGCGACGTCTCCAGTTGTTTCTTCTTAACGACTAGCGTAATTGCACCTCTGCGCCGTGTCCATTCGCCTTTCGTCGATTCTCTCCTTTTTATAAGGGCGCATTATGGCCCGCGACACTTTTGCTCCCTCCCTTTAATGCGATTTCCATTTGTTCCGCGATCTTTATTCACATCGTCTCACCCTCGCCAAGTTTACTTTCTTTCACCTCTCGCTATACCCGTCATTGTCTCTCTCAATCGCTATCCTTCGACGTTTTTTCTCGACTCATTTATCTTACGCAAGTCGTGTCTCGCTTCCGTCTCCTTCAATTCTTCGAGTATTTTTTTCCTATTTTTGGACCTCTCCGTCCCGAGACGTCTTTTCTTTATTCCAAGCAACTATTAAGAAACGGATGTTCCGCGAAACCGGCGAGGACGGAAGTACGATTGTTGAAAGAAGTTTCATCGGAAAATTCTCGAAAAAAGTTGACGATTTGGCAAAATTTTCTATTTTTAAATGTTATCAATTTTTACGATAAATTCATTTGTATCGCTGTATCTGTTATACATATCTGTAATTTACTCTTATTTTATTTACGTAATCGTAAAAACTTAATTATTCGACCATTCACCTCGCGAAAAGAGCACCATAAAAGCAAACGCAATCGTAACGATCGTCTTTACGGGAAAGTTTTATACCCTTCTGCGGTTTTAATATCGCGAAAACTTGAGAGTCGTTTGCCTACCGAGTACTGCACACGCGGTACTATATAGCGTCGTATATTTCACGAGAATACGTATTTTTTTACGCCACAACGGTATTATATCCCGGAGGATAAGACGTCGATTTTCACTGACAAATATAACCCATGCGGACTTTCACGTCGTCCCAATCTTTACCTCTATCGATTGCTCGATTAATCACGGTCACGACTTCCTGCGGAACGATTGCACGCCCCGGTACGTGCCTATCGTGTCGCGTTTAATAGCGGACGCGAAAATACGACGTACAGTTTCCAAACTTCGCGAAATAATATATTCTAAGAGTACTCTTTTAATTTTAAAGAAGAAATAAATTCCCATGATCGAAAACCCAAATATTTCTACTAAAAATGAAAGTATGTTGAATGTACTTTAACGTATGCAAATAAATACCAAGTAGCTTCGACAAATTTTTATTCGTGGCGTTCACTTTCAATCCCACAGTGATTAGAAGTCAATCGTTGGTCACGAACCAGCTGTTTTGGTTTTGATATTCGTTCTGATTTACATTTCCATGCAAATCAGCCAAGTTTGGCGCATTGACCGCAACTTGCTCCATCCTAGACGACACGCACAGGGAACGCTTATCGAACGTCGCCGCAAGCAAAGTGACGGTCTGTCGTTGAAACTCACGGCTCATTTCGCTCGCTACTCGATGCGATTCCTGTGAGGCCGATCGAGGCAAATGCTTCAATTAGTAAATACCCAGCCCGACTGGTAATGTCACCTAATCGAATCCCGTACACGTGTCGAGACCATTTTCGTTCACTCAGTAAAAAGAGCTTTGTAGACGACGCATTATTTTTTCTCCAGAGAATGCGAGTATTTTAATTGGTACATTCACGTTAAAAATAATCACGTCCAGTCGTGATACGGTGAATTAATATACGTAATGCGAGGGTATTCAAATTAATACGCGAATGTGTGAGTTGAAAAAATTCAAAAAGGGAGAGAGAGAGAGAGAGAGAGAGAGAGAGCAAAGGAAGAACAAAAATAAATTACCGCGAGTAACAAGGCACTGGTGAGGAACGAGAGCGGGTCGGTCTGTGGCCGGCATAATATGCCGAGCGTGTATAACGGCCGACTCCGCATAAATCCATGGAAAAGTAGTAAAACTGTCGCGCTACGTCGCTTGATAAGTTCGCGTTATTAACCGGGAGGGCGTAGACCTGGGTGGGCTCGACGGCCACTCTCCCATACCTACGTAACGATCACTCGTGTATTTTACTCGAACTTAGCCTGATTTAGCAAATGCGATTCCTGTTTAATCGCTGATAAATCGACGATAAATCAGCGATAAGGGCCGAACCGGGCCGGAGAAAGGAGAAAAGAAAATTTCGCTTTCCCGTAGACAAAGGAGGTTAAACGAGACTCATCTCGGACATTGGCGGGGTGAAATCGATCACGTAGGCGGTTTTTCTCGTCCCGGGAGGCAAGATTCCGAGTTTCACCGCGGTTTTCTATACAGACGAGATGGCATATACACCGGATAAATCACCGACACCGAGAACCGGATTTTACGCACGTGGCTGTGAATAAATCGTGAAGGATGCTGGCTCGAACGGTCGCGTCGAATCGAACGGGGTAAATAAATATCGGATATACGTTCGCGGCTCGGTTAATCAAGGATCCGCGTGAAATTTCGCACGTGAGAAATGGCACAAAGCATGTCGAATTTATCACGCAATGCGGTGTGTATTAGCGCCGAAGGCGGTGAGCGAGCTCGTATCGATATATCCCATCGCGGGGCTCTCTCGTTGAATCTCTCGATAGCGCGAGAGATCGATCGGGATGCGCGATGACTGGCCGCATCCGGTTAAGAGCGAGGATTCATGACTCGCGGCTAATGACAATGATTCACGTTTCCCATGCGTCGTTAATCCGTTAACGATCGCTTCTCCGCCGGCCTGAAATTCATTTTAATTCAGCACGACGCACAACCAGAGAGCGAGATCGCGTTACGAATGCCTGTTGCTCCACGCTCCGATGTATTCAATGGCACGCGGGGTGCCGCGCGCGAACCTCCGGAGAATCCTTCCTCTCTCAATTTGTTTTCCCCGACTCGAAGATCGTGAGAACCGGTAATGCTCGAATCGCGTGAGCGATTATCGACGATCGGCAAACCGAGACCCTATTTCGCGAATAGAGAGAATTACTCTTGCCAAGTCAAAGCGAGATAAAAAATTCGTCGAATTTTTGTTCCCTCTCGTCTTCTCCGCCTCGGCCGTTTTCATTTACGACTTTATGCACGTGGGTGTTTATTCTCGCGCGCGAGCCGTGTATGTATAGATGGTGTGTGTATGCACTTTTTAATTATGCGCATAAATCGATAACTGTGTGACCGAGCCTGTTCAAACAGAGTAGCCTCTCTCTCTCTCTCTCTCTCTCTCGCGCGCGCGCGTGCGCGCACGCATGCTGTGGATTACCCGAATGCATATCGCCCCGCGCAAGAGCGCACGTAAATGCTGTATTTCGAACTCGCCAGTGCTCTCTATAGTTTCGCTAGACGGCACTTTTTTTGTACTCCCGGCGTATCGCACCCGCGCGATAAACTTCATCGATATTCCAGGCGTGACGTAACACGCGCCCGTGGGAAATTCGCCGCGAATTCCGGCTGTTCCGTGTTACGCCGTGAAAATTACGCGCGGCACACCGGCTGCCTCGTACCAAATGGAAACGTACTCGGGCCACGCGTTCGGCTGCAGCCGTACATTGTCTCTCGTCGCGTTTCGCTTTATCTTCCATCGGCGAAATTATCAGATCCTCCTCCCGCCCGCGATAACCGGCAATTTAATTTAATAGCCCCGGTGCGCGCGAGCGTTCTATTACGCCTATGTCTTCTTCTCTCGCTCCCGTTGGTCGTGCGAATTCAAGCAAAATCGACGACAAAAGCTTTTCAAATTCTTTCGGCGGAGGGAAAAATTGGCGGTGCGCCGGTCGGAGAGCCGCACGAGGGAAAAAGGGAGTGCGAAAAAATCGTATATGGGGTGTGGAGCGTATATCGACGGTATAACGACGAGGCAGGGTGCCTCCTCGTCGAATTTGAAAGGGCTCGTGTCGTTATTTTTTCTCTTTAGGAGGGAAATGCATACACGCAGACGCGAGACAATGAGAAAGCGTCGAAGCGAACGCACGCGACTCTCCCGTCATCGCGTATAACTGCGTTGCCAAGCTCGGAGAATGAAATGGAACCCCGATGATGGAGCGCTCGCTCTCGTCATCGAGCGTAATTATTTCTCTTAACGAGATAACAAACCCGCCGCCGTCTTGTGTACCGTAAATGGCATCCGCGCGGTGGAAATCCTTTTTATTCCAAAAGACGCGATTTACGGTGCATAATAATCCTTTTCTAATTACGAGCAATACGCTAATTTAATTGAAGAGGGATAGCCGTTCGGTGAAATTGAGCAAGCGTAAATTCGAATTCGCGCGGGCTGTTTTCCATTGAATCGGCGGATTTTTCCCGGAAGAGGATGTACCGGCGCATTCTAATTAAGAGAGGGCGTATGGTACTTCTCTCGTGTCGCGGTGAGCCCGTAACACGTAGCAACGCTCGCGCGCACTCGCGGCTACATATTTTATACATGCTCGCTCGTGTAAACCGTGTTCTCGCAATTCCGAGCATAATCCAAGGGTAATTTTCGCGGTAACCGAGCGAGCGTTTCCGTAAACAGCGAGAGAGCCGAGCCGGTCAACGTTTGTAGCGTAATGCACACGCAGCCGAGAGGAAAAGAGGGGAGAGGGCATCGAGCATCGCGATCGGATCGTACACGCGCGCGATTATCGCCGATAATTCATCCGACTTTCTCCGAGCTTCGCGCTCCACTGACGCCTATCCTCCGGCCGGGCCGCGTTTGTCTAGTATTATACGCATCTGTGTTACGTATATGTGTATCGAAGAGAGATTTACGAGCGTCGCGGTCCGTGAATGAACATTTCAGTGGGTGCGGAGCGTCGATCGTGCGTCGAATGTATGACGCATGCGATTTTCCGAACGAGGGTGTGGATCTTTTTGCCTTTGTCTCTCTTCTTTCTCTTATATACTATGCACGAGAATATACGTATTGACGAGTTAACGCGTGCGTTTCGTATTCAAAGTGCAATCCTTCCTAGAAAATACTTTCGTTTTTTTTTTTCAAGTCAAGAGCCTCGATTGTTCGAAATGTTAATCGTTAAATCTATTGTTGAGTCTCACGTGTGTATAGCGTTCCTGAGAGGTTATTGATATTTAACTTGATAGAATGTTCAAATATCGAAATACCGTAAAAGAGTGCGTACCCATCGTAAAACAGGTACGAACATCTTACGCAATAAACGACGGATGTTGCAGAATGGAAAGAGGAGAAAAACGCTAAATTACTTTTATTAAACGTTCGCGATCGCTTCACGGTCGACAAATCGCCCCACGATGATTGCACGTCTACGATCGCAGTGACAATGACGATTCGGTTGACCGTAACTGTGTCACGGTTCTACGGCGTGGGTATTAAGAGCCTCTCCGAGAGGATCGACCGATATAGAATACAGGAGGGGAAAGGGCATCGGGGAGAGGCCCACTTCGAGATCGTTATTATCGTAATTTGCTTCGTGTAATACGGTCGTGACGCTCTCGAGTGCATTTCCTCGCAAAATCGCTCGTGGTTATCTGCCCTTCAATTTCGATCAGCCCGATAACAAGCGCGCCCTCGTTTCGGAGCAGTGATTGATCTTGATCGAGAATTTTATTTCAAATTCAATTTAACCGAGTTGCAGCGGAGAGATATTTGCGATATTCGATGTTTGAGAAGTTTCGAGTTTTCAATTTGAGATAACAGTCGATATCAGAAATTTTTTTAATAACTCAGTATTGAGTTCGATATGTAAAATATCGAACGAATATTTTTGTTCATTACTAACATTAATAGGTATATTTTTACTACTACTATATGCTATATTATTATTATTATTATTATTATTATTATTATTATTATTATTATTATTATTATTATTATTATTAGATGATTGTATGTGGGAACGTAGCGTCTGTCGTCACCTAATACGTCGCGATTGTTACTCCCTCGGAGGGATGTACGCAACGCGACTGGAACGGATAATTTGATATCGGTGCAAATTACGCACGACGCTCATTAAGTAAATTAAATGTTAAAGAGCGATCAAGGATAATGAACGACAAAGGACGAAATCCGATGACGAGCGTCTATTATAACGCCCACGCGTATACAGGTGTTCCCGTTGAATTCGCCAAACCGCGCCGCACCAATATCCATTTGCGCAACGGACGTGGTGTACGTACGTGCGTATTATGCGAGTTAACATACGTTAGCGACGTTGCACGCGTCAACGACCATTGGGAAATTGCGCGCTGCAGGTACCCCCGTTGCACATACCGATACCGATAATTAATTACACGTCCCACGGTAATTGTTCGATTATCGAGACTCGACGGATGAGGGATGCGTCCAACTTACCTGAAACAAAAAAACACACAACCGTTATTGAATTTTCTCGTGGCAGCTTAATCAAATTAGACGAAATTGAAACACTCGATCGCGAAATTTAATAAAAGTATCGATTCTCCGTTTCGTAATTGAAAGTACATTTTCATTCACGTTTTATTACGATAGATCGTGCTTATAATTCGTACGATAAGACCGAGAACAATTGATCACTCTAGGATAGGATAATTCAGATAATCCCCCCTTTTACATAGTATTCACGCTCTTCCAGACGCAAAAGCGCACGCCTATATGCAGACTATCAATGAGCTCTTCCATTATCATAATGGCGGCTATGTCGATTCGCGCAATCCCGCCTACTGGCTCACGGGAGGAACGATAATGCGACACTGTTATAAAGCTCGTGTTCGAAAGAAGAGCGCGTCGTTGTTAATGAGCGCATAATTATCTTTGTCGTCGGAATATGGTCGTGAACTAATTGGATTAATTAGACCGATCCGGTCTTTTATCGCATTCTCGTACATCGTGTTATGTACTGTTTGCCTTATTCTCATTAAAAACCGTAAAAAGCCGGAATATTAAGTTTTCACGTTCCAGAAAGATTTATATCTCTCTGGTTAATTGGATATTGAAGAACCCGAAATTTTTATCTCTTCTGTTTGGCACGACTCACTCTCCTTTTCTCCACGTACGTATAGAATAATTTTTGGCATTCGCGAGCGACTTATCGGAAAATCGAGATTGATAAAAATGCCTGATCTATAACGTGACGACAGATAGCTATATGGTTTCGCGATTCAGTGTGACGTTCGTATGGATCGAGTTTGGCTCGTGGCCATGAAACGACTCTTCGACCAAAATCTCGATTTTCCGACATTTCGTGCAGCTGCCATCGGACAGTTGTTTCAACCTTCGCTGTCTAAATACCGAATTAAGCGCTGTTATTAATTTGTCAAACTGCGAGCGGTATAAAAAATAGAGGTCGACATACTCGACGTACACGAGCTTAAAATTCGCGAGTTATTCGACTGTCCGTTTTACGTGTTGCGCGATATGTATCTCGTTGCCGAATTTATTACGACTCTGTTGTTCTCGACCTCGTTCGCTCTCTCCCGAGCCTCCTTACTCCCGACGGACGACCTCGAAATACCGAATAACAACGCGTAACGGTTCGACCGCGAAAAATACAAAAAACAGACTATCCGCGAGCAGAGCCCCACCCTTTGCATTTGCATCGCGTCGTTCGGACTCGTGTGTCTTCGAAGGACTCCGGAGAGTCGTTGGATGATTCACGACTATCGTGACGCGTCCGCGCGAAATCGCTCACCTCCAGGATCCGTGACTCACACTCACCTCCACGCCTCCCAACTATACAATAGTACACAGGTGACAACCGCGTTGTTTCATAAGAACGTTCGATTTACTACGCGCGACTCGCCGAGAATGCAAACCGTATCTCCGAGATAAATTCCATCGCTTTCTAACGATTCGTTAGTCTCGATGAATCACGAGCACGGATTATTTTCATTTACTTATAAATATTGCATAGCGCGTGCCAAGGCCTGAATTCCAGGTATTCCAAATTCCTCGGATACAGCCGAATGTAATTTTAGAAATTCGCAACGCGCGTATGTTCCTCGTTAGAAACTCGTTAGACGCGTTTATGACCCAATTTTTCGGTTATTTAACTTCTTCCAGCTGGTGGAACAAACAACGTATCGGATTCGTAACGGAAATATCCGTAAACGAGTATCGATGTCCATGAAATTAGCCAGGCACTTTGAGTACTATCGAACGTTCTAATTGCGCTCTTTTTTCATGGAGAAATTATGAAAATTCTTTTATCATAAATTCAGCGCAATTAAAACATTCGATGTACCTAGGGCGCGAATGGCGTTCGTTAATTCGCACCCACCCGAGTCGGCATCGCGCGTTATGCAACACCTCCGTTATTACGAGCGCGCGAGCAGGCGTATATTCGCTCCGCTAAATGTATAGGGAAAACCAAGTCGAGGATTTATAGGCGAGGAAGGGGGTAACGTTCGAATCGGAGTTCGGTTCCCACGGCTCGCGGTTCACGCGTGGCGAAACAGAGGAAAGGAAGGAGAAAGAGGAAAAGGAAAGAGAGCGAGATAGAAAAAAAATTATATGTACACAGCTCGAAACTAGGATCATTCATACCCCGAGTCGAAAAATAAAGCGTGAATTTGAACTTGAACGTCT
>NCVS01003094.1:0-23758 GCA_003055095.1 Goniozus legneri
TCACGGGGGTTCTCACAACGGACTTGAGGATTTCGCATACATTGTCGATTATTACAAAAATATGTAGTCACTATTGGATTGAAAGTTACATTCTCTGAAAGCGATGCAGATACGTCTGTTATGTTTACTTTATTTAGCACGAAACTCTACCGAGTTTCTTGATTTTAAAAGTAAAGTATGTTCTATTTTTCTCTACGGAACGAAGCGAATAAATCCGAGAAACCTCTGCGTAAGAGATTCGATGGTATCTAGCCTCCTCTTCGAATCGATTTTAATCCCCGTATAATTCCCGAGAAGCCCGAAATTCGCGGATTCTCTCGTTCCGTGTGTCGCTCAAGGCATGACCGCCGCGCCAGCGACGAAATTCTATGGCAAGCCGCCGCGGCGCGTCGCGCGTCTCGAACGGTGACAAACGGCATGCGATGCGCCACACATCGATGCCTCGGCTCTGCGGCCGGCGCAGACGAGAGTGAAACAGCCCAGCGCGCGAGCAATGCGACTGATACGCACCGCGAGAGCGAGCGTTGACAGAGGCTTTGCTTGCCCGCTGTGCTGAGAGATGGCATACCCCATCCCTTCCTCCCCCACTTCCCCCTTTCAATCTCGCACACTCCGCGCGTTACACGAATAACCCACACCACTCGATGCAGTTTAATTATTATAATAACCCGAAGCGATATAACGCGCGCTTTACACCGGCGTTGTTATCAGCGTACAATGAATGTCGTAATTCCGCCCACCCCGTTCTACTGTTTCCGCGAAAGTTGAAAAATTTCCCTATGCAATCGGCGAAACTATTTACGGTTCTCTGCTGGAGTATGTTAAATAGAAGAGGGTGGTGAGTTTAGAGAATTTTCCGGAGGTCTTTATCGTAGCGAACAATCGCCCCCCCCCCCCNCCCCCCCCGTGCCAATTAATTAGCGGCCGGTTACTAATTAATTACGTCCAGCTATAACGTCGTCGTCATTAGCGATCGCTTTTGATTAACGAGCGGATCGTTTCTTAATTGTGCATGTGGGTCCGTCGAGCGTGTGTGGGGGTTTGTGTGTATGGTGTAGCGAGTCGTGAAGGCTTAACGAGCGTCGTTTACTTATGTATTTATCTACGTCTATGGGTAACCAACGTGTCGTTAGTCTCTCTCTCTCTCTCTCTCTCTCTCCCTTACTCTCCACCTCTCTCCCTTCCTAACTCGTTCCCCCTCAACCCTCGATTCTCGCACCCCGTGTAGTACGGACTGGGCTATTCGCGCGTACGAGTAGCGCATCTATATGTGTGTACATGTACACACGCACACATACAGGTTGAACGCGCGAGCATCGAGAACCGTGGTAGGCGGCAGCGGGCGGCATACCCTAGCATAGTCTCGACTCGAGCGGCTGAATCGATCCACGGCAGGCTTCCCTGCACGCTCTCTGCGTCCCCGTAGCGCGCGCGCCGCCAGCCACCTCCTACCACCACCTCATCGCCTCCTCTCTCCTCCATCCGTTCCCCTTTCGTCTCTTTATCGTTACGTACACACCGATCGACCGGGCCCACGATCACGCGAGTGTTTCGAAAAATGCCCTCCCTCTTTACCTAATTCCCCGATCTCTCTGGCAGGCAGGTATAAGAATGATAAGTTACCTACCCATCATTGCGAAATTGTACGATAGCGTCGAAACTTTTAAAAATATGCCGAATGGACGAACGAAAGAGAATACAGGGCGTTCGAGATTACCGTTGGCTCTTTTATTATCGAAGAGTTTGTAAAATTCGTAGAAAGAAGTTCTTTTGCAGTCGTAAAATCTGAAGCACTATTTTTGAGTTATGGGCATTCGTCGTCTGGCAATCAGCGACGTCTTTTATCCTTGCCCATGACGTATTTCAATTTTATCGTTACGAATCGTTTAAATTGAGTTAAAGAATAAAATCGATATTTCTATTCGAAGAATTTGGGGAATCCCTGTACGAGGCGGAAAAATGGGAGAGAACATTTTTGTTGAGAATTTCGCGAGCTGTCAAGGGTCTGAAGGGTACGCTATCAATCTGGAACACCATGTACGACAAAATTGTGAGATCTCGTATATTCGAGAATGTAACCGAGAAAGGAAATAAAGCGTTATCCATCTCTCTTCTGGCCTCGCGGCCCACCCTTATCCAGCTGGGTGCACTCGGCTTCTTACGCGCGATATCGGATCACCCGTTATACGAAAGAGCCGAAAACCTCGAGTGCGGCGAGGGGGATGAAGTTCGAGACGCCGCGAAATCGGAAGGGCAACTCCGCGTCGACTGTTCGCGCTCGATATCGACTTGGACGTGTGCTCGAACCGCCCTAACCAAAACCGCTCTCGCGTTTCTACGGATTAGAGTCAACTAATTAGGGGTTTTATTCAGCCGCGCAAGAAATAACGTTGGATTTCTCCGTACACGAATTTTTCCCGTTCCGATTATTCTCCTCGGCTTCTACGTTGATTGCCCGATCGGTCGAACGGGGTTGTGTACTTCCCCGCGAAAAGTACTCCGGGTGGTGTATATATAATGCCGGGTCGTAAGAGGATTACGTACATTTAGTCATACGATGTTATTCTTACGGCGAATATTGCCGGGGTTATCTCTCGATAAGGGCCGCGTATATATATAATTTGAAATTCTCAGCGAGCCGTATCAAATTCGTACCGCTTTCGGGCTCAATTTTTCGCAATAACCGCAGCGAGAGGATGGGGCAGAAAGAGAGAGAGAGAAAGAGGGAGATGGAGCGAGGAGTCACGGTCTCGTATTCTCCGAGTGCTCACACGACCAACGCGGGCAAATCTCAAACGCGAAAGCCATATCGTCGCGTTAACGAACGTCGTTACGTAATTTCACGGTCTGCGTTTGTATTCGAGCGCGCGCGCGCGCCAGCTGCGTGCTTTAAATTCTCATTAAAATTAAACTGTTTTAACGTCAGCGCGTATATAGACCGCGAAAACAAGGGTACGAGCGAAGAAAATAGAGTAGAAAAAACACCGTCGTGGAAAAAAAAGGAGGCACAATACTCCCCAGGAGAAAATACACCCGGAATAAGCGATAAAAAGAGCACGCACGAGGTTATTTTCCCTTTCCCATCTCTTTCCCTCTCTCTCTCTTTCTCCCGCTGCCTGCGACTTTATTACGCTAAAAAGTAATACCGGTTTCGAGAATACCAGGAGAACAAGAGACGTTAGTGGGGGATGGGGCAGTGAAAATCTAACCCAACGAGGCAGCATTTTTCATTATTCCGCAAAGACGTGAATTACCATCTCTCGGCGCGTTTTCTCTCCTCCCGTAATGAAATTTCGCGCTCGTGCGTTCGACGAGGGCCAAACCCCTCCTTATCCATACAGCCCCTCGCATATAGATTTTCGCCAAGTCCCAGACGGGCTCCGCGCGCGAGATATACGTTTTCCACCGGAAGTGTATACTCGTTCGCGCTCGCTAGACGGACTAATGGAGAAATTCAGCCCGAAGCGGAAATCGTTACGCGAGCTCCTCGATCCTCGATGCCGGCGACTCTTCGTCCGTTCTAGACTTCTCCGGGCTTGCGTATATCTGTGTTCGTACGCGCCCGAGTGTGTTGTGTGTATGTAGATACATAGTTATACATAGAGGGGTTATGTGCGAGCTAGTGTACGCGCAGGGAGAGGAAAGTTTCGTCGATTGGGGACTCGAAAAGGAAACCGCCGACTCGCCTGCCGCGCTGATATCGCATCAACAAAATCTTTCCCCCGTGTATACGCGACTGATACGCCGGCACACGAGTTTCATATCTCTGCCTCTGTCTTTTTCCACCTCCCCTGCTCTCTCTCTCTCTCTCTCTCTCTCTCTCTAATTCTCTCTTCCATGCTCGTCTTCCCTTTCTTGGTTAATTTAATCAACGTAGCGCGCGTACGCGACCTTCTCGTTAAAAGGGAGGTTCGTCCAACTGCGAGGGATCCAAATTAAATGTTTGGAAACGACAAAAATCATTTTGGGGTATTAAAGCGAAAAAAGGAAGATAGGAACGAAACGACAAATATTTGAATTTCCACTCGCGTGGAAAAACTTGTACGTCGGTACGGGGTAATTCGTTGGGAAGGCTCGATATTTCGCCGGGACGAATTTATTATACCGATTTAGGAATTGGCAATTTAATTAATCGGATAGAGAGGGGTTTGGAATTCTTTGAAAGTTTTTTCTTTCCGATGAGACAAGTTCACCCTCCGTGAGAGGGTTGTCCAATCTTATTTCGGCAGTAGCGCGTCCGGGGTTCGAGGCATTTAATTGTCACGCGTTAATTAAACCAAACCCCGAGCGCGTCAGTTGGTGGGACTCAAAACTGTCACGGCTGTTTTTCGAGTCCACTAAAAGATCATTTTTCGACTCGAGTCTGGATAGAATAAATACGTACTCACAGACTCTCGATAAATCCCATCCTGAAGGCAGGATCTTCTCTCGAATTATAAATAAAACAATGCAAGTTCAATTGACTGTCTTTTTCAATTTTTTAAAATTTAAAATTTGTAATTTAGTAATTTTTGAAAGTTTACATTTCAAATTCAATTTCAAGCGAGTCAAGATCTCGAAAATCGAAAAAATCAGTGTATACATATTTATTCTTCGATCGTTGCCAGTAATTAAGAATAACACATCGACCGGAGTCGAGCGATATCCGTCGAGTGCAATTCGCAGAGGCGGCTCGATGACGTTGATATATCATCCTATGTGCGAGCCGGCTTAACGTTCGATTCGCACCGTCGTTCCAGTCATTACGCGATTTCCACTCGTCGTTGGCGAACGGCTGAATGAGCGAGGGGGGAGGGAGGGAGGGAGGGGCAGAGTGAGACAGAGCTAGAGAGGACATCCAACGCAACTCCGCTATCGTTATCGCGCACCGGTATCCCGTTCAATACCTCGTTCCTCGTTTTCACGAGCTCGCACAAAAGCATTCTGATCATCCGGATCTTCGACGTTTGTATCGCCGCTAACGAGTTTGTTAATAACGGTCTCGCGACCGCTTTCTATGTACCAGCGGTACACGTAATATAGAGTTCATCGATACGTCTTGAACGCATTCGACGTACCCCGAACGACGTCCCAATTAGGAACTTGGAGAGATCCGAGATTCCGATATTTCGGGTTACGAGCGGCTATTCGTTAATGCAATTAGAAGTAACTCGAGGGTGTGGAAAACGAGTAGAGCCTAAGTGTTCTTTCATCCGTCTTGAATTTCACCCAAGGAAAAATATCTTCGAATTTTTCGCGATCGGCACAAAGTGGGATATACTTTGACAAAATTGGAGTTACAATAGAAATATTGATATTAAAGTAAAGATAATGTACTTCAAGAGTCGGTCGAGTATCGAATTCCACGAAATTCAGAGCTTCTGGTGAGACTCCTGCGAATGTTGACGTCACCGGACGAGTTAATTCGCAATAATAACCGACACCGGCGCGCTAATGGTCCACCTGATTCAGCGTTATTTCGCGTTAGCAACGCCGTACATCAGCACCGCGAGGCAGGGCCGCGATAATCGCTTGGCTTGCAATTTTCCGAATATCAATATACGAGTTCGCTCGCGTTGTACCTCTCCGGCGCATCAACTTGATCCATCCTTGTTTGTACGATTTGCGTACACGCAGTTCCAGTTTATCCATCTTCCTCCCTCACTCATTTTCCGTTTATACCCAGACTAGTCGGTAAATGCTGAGTATTTAGGATTCGCGAGTTTCACCGTGTAAACCCTCCCCGGCTCTCTCCTGCAGTGCAAATATTTGATTTCTAAGTCTCCATGAAACACGAGCGCCATCTACTCATCCCCATAGCGTCCACTAGTTAATAATCCGATCGTGTATATTATACGAGCTTCGTCCGCGCGCAAATGCCTTTCACGGTTCGTTTGATCGGATTATTAAGATCTGCAAGGTTTGACGCGTTGCAGTATCGCGTGTCTCGTTTCACCCTTTCCTCTTGGTACACGTGTCACTGTTATCCCGGCCAATAGGAATTTTCGTGGGGTCCCTCGCGACAAATATGCGAGCTATGCTCGCTCGACGCGACACCAGTGTGTTTTGATTTCTACCCGAAAAGGGAATCGTATTACAATCGATCGAACAAAGAACAACAACAGATCAATTAATTTCTATCTTCGGTACTCAAGTCTAGAAACAATACTTGAATTATTTCATCGCACAATACGTAGTACAGTTTCGAGTTAGAGTAGAGCTCTAGCGATGGTCGTTAGGTAGGCCTGTCGATCGAGCAGCCGCGGTTAATGGCACCTGGAGCAGGACGGTTAATATTTAAAGTTAGAGCGCGTCGAGAAGGTACAAGATCGTCTATAAAATTGAGGCGCAACTGCGCTGCCGTCTATGTACCGAAAGCATTACACGTTGGCGGTTTATACAGCGGCAACACGTACGACACTAACATTTCCAGTGCTAATATTCGCTGATAACGGGTACGCACGCATGGCTATATTCAACGAGAGGCACGATCCATGGCCGCAAACATAACGACGAACGTCAGCCGCACACAGAATCGCCATTCATCGCTCCCGGACTCGTCCTCCCCTTTAATCCCTCTCCTCCGCGCTTGCTTTTCGACTGTTACATCGGGCCACCCTAGCCTCCCTGGCCTCCCTCCCGGCAACCTCTCGAGCACAATAGATCTCTGTAACTACCCCTATCTATGACACGAATCGAATGGCTGTTTGTGTATTCGAGTGCACGGTTATTTGCCGGACCACACGACGATATCTTCACGCTCGCGCTTATGTGTATTCAGGGGCGTCGAGTTGTTATACCGGGAGAATCCACTCTCGCGAATTTCTCTATCTATATATATCTCTCTCTCTCTCTCTCTCTCTCTCTCTTTTCGTATCTCGATCGCCATCCCCTTTTATCGGCACCGACCCGATAAAGATCCCGCGAAATCCGAAATCTACCCCTGTGCCTCTGCATATGTACCCAGTGTTTCAGAAATAGCACGGTACCGTGCTTTGTAGTAGTTTCATCTGGTAGAAACGGTCAGAAATCCTGGGTGGAACTTTCTTCTGTTTTCTCGTATGATAAACAGTTTCCGAGATATCCGAGATATACTGAGTCTACTGAACTAGTCAAATATTCTACCAAGAGGATACTTTGACAGTTCGATGACATTCAGTTTCAATCGTTCAGTTTGACAAAATAATTCTTAAATCAGTCAATAAATTTTTCACTCATAACATTCAACAAAATATCCTCTTGGCAGTAGATTGCATATTTAATTGGTTCCACATTTTTTTTTCAATTGATGAACATTATGTTGAACAGATCGATTATTTTATTATTGAACTATCGCAATATTAATCCTATAAATAGAAAAAAAATTGTTACCAGCAGGTGTTGGGCTATTTTTGGAACACCATGTATATGCTTTCGTGCTATGTATACGCAGAAAGCGAGCGTGGCAAATCTCCGAGTTGGTGGAAGTTCTCTTTCCGTAATTCGTAAGTGCCTTCGCGAGAGTCGAGGAAAAGCGATAGCTCGGGATATTGTTACTCCCCCGGCCATTACCGAAATTCAACTCGCGCTCGTAATAACGTTAGTGTTCCCCTCTCTCCACCCCCTGTTAACTCGGCCAGAAAAAGTCCGATCGGTCTCGCGCTCCGCGATCTCCGCGATAGCCCCCTCCCCCGCGAACGACGACGAATCGCGATAAACTGGATCATCGAATTAGCCGATATAAGTAACAAGTTCTGATTCGCAATAAGTCGCTCAATCTGACGTATCCGACGATCGCGGTCGGCTCACGCGGCAATTACTTTATCAGTCCCGCGCTAATCGCTGGTTATCCTCTGGCTCGTTAATCTCCACATTTAAATCATAATGCGATTGGCCAATTAGCGATTGCCCCTCTCTCTCTCTCTCTTTAGTCGGTGCGGATCGCGTTAGCTTATCAATTAGCACGTGCCGTTTCGCGCTACTTTACGCGACAGCCCGATTACGATCGAAGGGCGCCCCGGCGCCAGGGGCTTTCCAATCTCATTTTATACGACGCATGAGCAACGCCAGAAAGCACAATGACACGCGTCTGCGGAAATGAAGCGACGTCGAATAAAAGGCCACCATCCATCCCGCTGCGTTAATTAATTCTCGTCTCGTACTTCTCGTTCCAGTCCTCCCACTCTCGAAGCTTCACAAGGATCCTCTTGTTTTTTTTTATCCCTTGCCTCATAAGGGCCTACCCCGAGATAAAATTTTCGATCCGAATCGATATTTTTCTCCCCGCCTCCTAGCCTGGAGAGTTTGACTTATCGACAATATCTCCACTTCATCCACATCGATTAGTCATAACGATTTCTGTCTGTAGTATTCTGTACATTCTTTATGACGATTGCGACGATAAAAATTTACGGCACTGCGAGACGAAATTGTTGTTATGATTGTTCACTCATTTTTTGCACGTTCTATGCACTGTGATTTTTGTGTGTGAGTTTTACATTATCTCGCTATACATCTATGACGACACTCTGTACATCAATGTACAATTCTCACTTTGTTATCGTTGCCTATCGAGCTAGGGTCTAATAAACTCTATCTGTCTAACTATCTATCTCTACGTGCAGGTATATTTACACGCGTAGCGAAAAACCGCACGTACAGTGCTCACAAAGGAAAACCAGTATATTTATCTGATGCGCGAGCGTTCTTTACTTTCAGCCCCTTTTCGTTTCCTCCCCTCTGGCCGCGTATGCGATCTCTTTTTTTCGTCGGGACCGACATTAAGTGGAGAGCAGGTGGCTCGAGATGTTAAATTGCAAAAAACTGGCGGCCTGGGTGTATTAAAAAAAAAAGAGGGAATCTATTATCCCTGAAAGCCGCGAGAGTATGAAACAGAAAAAAAATACGTGTGTAAAAATTAAAAAACTCGGCGCAACGATAAAACTTTTAATCATTATATTCCGGAGTAAAATTCCGTATAACGTGGAAGTAAAATATTTTCCTTGCAATACGTTTATTAAAGGCAATGCGTAATGGCTCTGTGTATCGAAGTTTTGCAATCCTCTCGCGGTGCGAGAGGGACGAAGCGGGGTAAAGAGAGAAAAAGAGGTATATGAACTCGTGAAAAATTCACCGCTCGAAAAAACGTATCTATCTATATAAAAGTATAGGCGGGAGGTTGGTTCACCCCTTTTTCGCGCTGCACTCCGTCGGCACTCGAGTCGGGGTAGTGCGTGGTGACGTGCTCGCTCTTCCTTTTGCTCTCGCGGTTGTGTGTTTCAACCCCTCCAGAGTGCGATGGTAGAGAAAACGCGCACGCTCGCCACTCCATCTCGTCGGCGTCTCGTCTAGTGGCGCGCTTATTAAAACGTTCCGTCGAGCGAATACTCCGTGTGTACCGCTGGCGTTTACGCGCGAATGCTAAACCTCGTCTTTCTATGGGAAGCGAGTGTGGGAGTAAAGAGAGGCGAGAGAGAGAGGGAGAGAGAGAGAGAGAGAGAGAAAGAAAGAGAAAAAAAGGGACAAACGCGAAAGGGTTGCACACACACCTCATTTATTCTCTATGTGGGTACACGCGAGCACGGTGAGATGGGATTTTCATTTTGAAACCGCGACGATTTGACCTTGAATGGGAACCCAAGGCGACGGAAATCTCGCGCGCCCCATCCTGCGACCTTGAGAATGCCGTCTCGCGACTCACCCACGCGAACTCACCCTTCCTCCGGTTTGCGTATGTATACGAGCGAGCTCGAGGAAATTGACGCGACGCATCTGGCCTCCTCGTGGAAGAAGGGAGAATCTCGACCCCTTCGCAACGTCCCTCTCTCGTGCTCTACCCGCCGCGCAAACGAGTATGAAATACGTTGAAACGGTACTTTCGACTGGTGGGTAGAAAAGATGCTCCGGGGTATTACGAAAAATTTACCGGTACATTCTAAATCGTTCCTTCTCCCCTCCTCGTGTGTAATTTTGAGGAATTCTCTGGGCTTTTAGATAGACCGTCGGTATCGAACGAATACACTAAAAGAAATCCTTGGTAGAATTTTTTAAAAATCTTTTTCTAAATTAAGAGTGACGTGATTAAAATCTAGCAAAGTCGTATGAGTTTGTGCACGATATTGGAGAAAGATGTTATTTTATTGATAGTGGATCCGATTAAATCTCATAATCAGAGTCATTACTGATTAACTGATGATTAGTCCTGAGCGACTCTCGATAGTTTCGATCCCCCTCGACGTACGTCTGCAATTTCTCGTGCCCGAGGGGCACGTCGCACGGCTTCGAAACAGTCGATGGAGAATATCCGTCTACGTAGTTCAACGATCGTACAAACATGACACTGCCATGATTATCGTTTTCTTCTACTAAATATGTGAGAGGCAGAGTACTACGAAATGGAGAGTGATATAAATAGAGGGTGGACACGATTGGATGAAATACGTAGAGGAGAGGACATCCATGCGAAAGAAGGAAAAGTTTTCGAGAAAGAAAAACGGGCAAAAGTTGAGACCTTGAAAAAAAATGAAAGAAAGGGGGAGGAGGGATGGAATCGGCGACAATGAACGAAATAGCGAAGGGTAGAATGAAGAGGGATTGCGAGAGGAGAGACAGTTGTACGGAATCCAATGCGCGGACGGAATAGCCCGAAGCAATTCGAACCCTTGGCGAATCCATGTAGCGGATTCACTTAACTCACACCCACGAAATCCCTCCCCCTTCATCCATCGCTAAAAATCCGCGCGACTCGCGACGATACAGTGATTCTCATTTCGGATTCGAAAATAATATAATCGGATTCCGTAAAAATATATCTCTTTAATTCTTAGCTGTAAATGTAACAAAATTTTTAAATGACAACGATCGCACTGGCTGTATTATTAAGATTTCCGAGATAAAAGTTCGAGAGTCTCGGAATTGTCTCGAGTGAAAATGAATTCTTACGATATTACGGGCCGCGAGAGCTTAATCACCGCGAGACGGTAGGATACGCACGTAGAAGCGCAATTTTTCACTCGCCAACAGACAGAAATAAAAATCAGGAATATAGAGTGCACAGACAGAATCGGAAAGAGAGAGAGAGAGAGAGAGAGAGAGAGAGAGAGAGATAAAAAAAATGTCGAAATGCATGATAAATGACGCGGAGAACGACCAGTTAAGGACAAGAGAGAAAAGAGAAGACGAGAGAGTGGAAGTAGGAGAGAAGAATGTAGGGTAGAAGAGATAGAGAAGAGGGGGTGTTCGACCCTTTATAGGGAAATATTCGTAATGCGCATTTGCAATTTCAATGGCCCCATCCCAGCAGCGAGCAAGTTGAGCCTGAGCTTGCGTACACGACACCCTTCCCGTTTCAGAGTCGCGATTCCGCGTTCTTCTCCCCCTCGAGGCTCCGACCTAACACCGCAACTTCCCTCCAGCTTCCTCCGCGTGCGCGTCAATGGAACGTACGGCACCCTCGCCGATCGAATGGACTCGGACTCGGATTTTTCCTCGCTCCAGACATTCCCCGCGCCCTCGTAGTTTCGCGGTGAAATCAAAATCCGAGCGAGAAAAAACGAAGGGAGATAAAGGAAAACAAAATACCGAGACACTCGGACGCATAATAATTCCTGGTTACGATTCCGCGAGCTTACCGCTCGATCTCGTGCCGTCCCGATGACGTATGGCCGAGGACGAGGGACACGCGAGGACGATACGAAATGGCGCGATGGAAGATAGAGAGGGGGAAAAACATATTTTGCAACAAGTCGTTAACGTTCACGTCATTCGCAATGCGAGACCGGCTAATAAATAACCGAAATCGCGAAGCGATATATTTCGAGATCTCGTCGTTCTTCTTTTTCCTGGACTTTCCACTGCGGCGTTCCTTGCTACTTGCTTTCGCGGATCACGTAGGCGCGAGCGTTTCGCGAGAAGGAGAAAGAGAGAGATGGTAAGAAACGGGACACCCGTTAGCAGACGTACGGCCAGCTGCTCGAGGCACGAACCATTTCGCAAAGTGGTACATAACGCTGTAGAGCCAGACCCGGGGGCGAACGGGGGCCATTTCGTATGGCGTAGCCGGCCGGCTCGATAAATCTGACGTCGATTGAAATATTGCCTTCTTCGATATCCCGCGTGGCTCTGATTCCAGTTACCCCCCTCCTCCGCCCCTCGCTGCCGCATATCTTTTCTTTCTCCCATTCCTTTTTCATTCCGCATCGCCATCTTTTCTTCCTCCTCCTTTCTCTCGAACTCGCCAAATTTTTTCTTCCCTCGGTTGAAATTTCCGAACAAAAAGTACCGATCCGGGATATGAACAGTACCGGAATTCTCTGGCTCCGCGTTACGAAATCGATCTGCCCGACGCGACTGCACCAAAATTCACTCGCGGTTCCTCGACTCGAGTCCATATTTTTTTTCTGTCAATTTCTGTCGACATAGTTTCTCAGAGCGTATAAGTTTGAATTTCACCGCTTGTTCAACGTAAAGTATAGTTTGACTAATTCGACGTTGCATTATAAATCAGTGAAAATATCCATTGATTTTATCGGCAGAATATAATGTGAGTGATACGGAAATGAAATTGAGTGATTGATTAGTAAAATTTCAATTTGCCAACTCTGCTCTACATTGCCCAAATTGGAATATTTTTACAGATAATTACTCATACTCATTTAATATTAGAGAGTGTATGAAGATTTTCATCACTGCGATTTGGCCAATTTTCGAGAGGAACGGAGCTTCAACTGTCGATTTTTCATCGGAAAGTAAAAGTTCCAATAAATAATCGAAAAATTAGTTGAGCAGCTGCCGCGAGCGCGCGACTCGTCGCTAATTGTTTCTCGGTTCGCGTCTTCTGTAACCGTCCGACACGTGCCGCTAATTACCTTTCGCGCCGTTAAAAGCTCGAGCCGTACATGCGAACGATGTTTTACGACGGCAATAATTTCACGAGCAAGAGAGGTGCGAGCGGAGGGCGAATTTCGCTCGCTAATTGCCCGTCCGCGTCAATCGGAAAATTGTTTTTTTCTCTCGCTCTCTCGCGTCGTTCGGAGAGCTAAATCCCACCCAGGAGAGTCGAGACGAGAAATCGAGTTCGAGCCTATCAGAAAGTTTCGGAACAAATCCGAAAAGGACTCTCGGTTCATCGATCTGAAATTTCGCACAGAAGTAGTATTTGTCAATATAAAACGATCCCCTGAGAATTTTTGTCGAAACGAAACGTTCTCTTCTCACCGTCCGTCAGACTTCACTCTCAAATTATAATTTTCCTCAGCTTTTCCTCCGAACCTATTACCGCTTGTTACTACACACAAAGAATTTTCTTCCATAATGACAATTATTAGATGGGAGCGAAATCCCGACTCAACAGGCTGGCTGTTCGCAACTTTATTTGAAACTTTCTCTTATATGAAAAAAAAGTAAAAAAGTTTTGTACACAATTAAGAGTACAATTCTTCGTTCTAAAATGCAACATTCCAACTGCGTTGTTATCAAAACCAAATTCACTGAGAATTTTTCTTAAGCGGCAAGTGGTACTTGCATGCGAAATTGCAGGTTAACGGAGCAAACGTCCTCCGCTTAACTCTTACCAAAAGTTCCCTCAACCCAGCACGTGCAAGAGTAACCTCGGTACAACTCGAAGCCGGAGAGTTCCTCTTGCGCGATTACACGTGTTATTTCGGCCAATAAAACTCCCGATCGGCTGCTATTCGTCAGGCGCAGGGCGCGAATATACGCGTTATCGTTTCCCGTGAAATATAAATCAGCCGGTAAAACAGCCGAGCTAGTCCCCCGCGAAGCTCCGGCGCGTCTCTCCACTACGCGTAGATATAAACGCGACGAGCTCGTACGTCGAACGCGTTATTAATTGATTTTCGTTGTCGACGCGCTCACGGGTGACGTCACGCACGCCATACGGCGACTGATTAATTACCGAGGATCGATGTTCGCTCGGGCGGCCGTACCGGTGCCGGGCATGATTAACTCGCCGATGCGAGCTCACCGAGAAGGGGGAGGGAGGAGCGCAGCTTCCGGCGTGGTATACGCGTCGGTCAAAGCGCTTCATGATGCTCGAAGAACCGAATTAAACCGCATATTCGCCCCTCCCATCCTCCACGCTACATATCTCTTGTAATCCACCCCGGGAGATATCGCTCGAGAACGCGGAATGAAATTTTGCCCTCCGAAAAACAACCTCGTCGCGTCATTCTTCTGCACGAAAAATAATTAAAACGGTAGATTAAAAGTGCGCGTGAGCTAACGGGGCAAAATCGATCGCCGGGTAAATAATTTCGCCGTGTGGCGAACTCGTTAAAGAATAACGTTGCTTTTTGCCACGGTTCGTGTATATATATATAAATATATGTGCGCGTGCGTGTGTGCGCAAGCAATGTCATACTTTGATTGAATTCGGGCCGCGATTAAAAGGTGGAGGAAGCCCGCGCGTGCAATCGCGTTACGCGTACAAACGGCCATTTTTTTTCTTCGTTTTTTGCACACACAACCCCCTCCAACCCCCACCCTCCCACCGCCCCTCGCTCTTCCTTCTTTCCCAGCGCTCGAGCGAGACTCGCGTGATAATGGAAACGTTATTAATTGCTTTTCGTTGTAACCACACTGCCACGTTTGCCATATGGCACTGATTAATGGAGACTCTTGGGCATCTCGCGCTATGCAAACATCGTCGCGCCCGATTAACTGCGCTCTCTCACCCGACCTCATAGAAATCGACCTACGATCGAGTACCCGCCCCGCGCTGTGGTAAAAGAAAAGCAAATCTTGAAATTCATCGTTGTAGGGGGGAGTTGTTTTTTCACTTCTTTCTTATTTCGTTGCGTCGTCGTGAACCACCGGCAAAAAGAAAACAATCGCGAGGAAAGGCGAACAAAATCAACGAGCTGGGGTGATTAATGGCGCGGGCAATGTGATATTTCAATATATTCGTTTGGCAATTTAAACTTTTGAAGCCGGTGTGTATCGATCTTCGGGCGTGGTGTACTTTGAACGAGGGTGGTCGATGTCATAACGGGAAATAAATAAGTCCGTTCGATGGCGAATTCCGGTGTAAATGAAAATTGAATTACCGTAGTTATCGCGTGTGCACTGCCAGAATTATGACTTTCTACGCTGTTAGAAATATTTAAATTAACGAGATCAAATTCATTTTTGTGAAATGTAATAAATTCAAAAAAATAATTCAAATCTGTATCGCATAGTATGATAGACATCATTGAATTTTTCCATGTTCGTTAATTTCTTCGGACCTCGTCATTTGAAATTTACTACAGAAAATTCCCGACAGTGTATCAAGAGTTTTTATTCGTAATAAAAAGAAATCTATTCTCATCCCTAATTAAATCATCGTCATCCGAAGCATGCGTGGGCAAACTCACTCGTCGTAAATTCGACGTTCGCGAGGCAACTCGCCATTCGGTCTCTCGCTCCTCTCTCCTCCGGCTTAATGAGAGCAAAAACGGCGGAACGGAACGATGATGTCGGACGAAAATACCGAAACCCTCGGTAGCTTCGGAGTTTGACTTTTTGAGGGATTACCGGACTTTCGGGCGCCGCGAGGGTGAAAGCCTGACAGCCGGTTATCATTTCATTATTTTTGTTAATTTAATATCCGCTGCGCGAGAGCGAACCAGCCACGAAACGAGAGAGAGCGAGAGAGAAGGAAGGTGGAGAAGTGGAGAGGGGGTGGGTCAGTACGGGCGGAGAACATCTGACTTGTTAATTTTTCCCCGCATAAATTTCCAGTCGGAAGCTCTATCTCTTTCTCTCTCTCTCTCTCTCTCTCTCTCTCTCTCTCTCTCTTGTGCGTGAGCTTTTAATTGATTCGACCGGAGCCTCCACGACGACAGAATTCGCGGTCCCGGTGTGGGTGAAACGAGAGACCATCCGGTATACCGTGCGTCGCTGTCATCCTTCTTCGTTTGCGTTGTGTCATCGACCTTGGTACTGCACGTTTACCTTAGCGGCTGAATATTTCGTACGCGAGTACGAAAAAATTCCCTCCTCGTCCCACGAACAAGAAAATAGCGAAATTTCCTAGTTCTTGGTTCGTCTACCGAAATGCGTCGTCAACCCCTGGCGTCTCGACGACGCAAGGAAACGAACTTCAACTTGCACGAACAACGTCAGAACTCTCGAGACTCCTAAACGTACGCGAGTCGAGCCGAAAAAGCCTAATTAGAACGGGACGAGACTCGCGTACCCCTAATGCCGCGACCGAGAGTACACGTGTAGAAGAAAAAGGAGAAAAATAAAAACGAAACAGAAATAGTAGACAACAAAACTTTTGAAAAGAGTAAAAAGCCGCTTTTTCGAGTCGCGTCACATCAATCGACGCGTGCGTTAATTTAATTTTCGTTTACTCATACTCGCTCCCTCCTATGTTAAAAATGAGGGACCCATGAATTTTTTAGCATACGTTTATATCGCGCGAGGACGTTCGTTTAAAGAAAATAAAAGGGGTAACAAAATAATATCGTTGTTCCTCGCAAAACACAGCCGAGATACCGGAAAATGACGCAGCCCCGTGCAGATCCGAAGACGAAAAGTCGATCCATGGCTCGCTCATTTTATACTTCGTTTTTATGAATAACAAGTACGGTAACAATTGAACGGTCAATATTTATGGCGAACGAAGCGATATACGATCTACGATGGCGCTTCGCTCGCGTATTTTTTTTATGACCGCCATAAAAGGAGCTATATAAACAGGGGGAGTGAGAGAGAGAGAGAGAGAGGCCGGGTGCGCGCGTCACTTAGCAGAGTCGAAAGATAACTCGATGTAACCGCAAATTACTACGGCGCATGTCACGTCATCCGTGAACGCTGTATTATACACACCGAGCGAGTACGTATAAAGATATAGCGAGTGTAGCCGAACGTGTGCGGGTGCGCCTGCACATATGGAGTCGATCGTGACGCTACCTCTTCTTTCGGCTGAAGAGCGATGGAGAGAGAGAGAGAGAGAGAGAGAGAGAGAGAGAGAGAGAGTTCCGAACTGTCTCCCGCAGCTGTAAAGCGTTATACAACGCGCTGTTCGTGGTTAGGGGCCGGTGGGGTGGAAAAAAAATAACGAGGCAAGAATTCGCGTGACTCTCGTCGCCTCCCCTTTCTTCGAGTAAAAAGGGAACGTGGTTGCCGGTGACACACGGTGCGCGCTGAGTGTTCCAGGCGTGTTCTCGAAAAGAGGAAAAGGAAAAAAAAGGAGTCAAACGACGAAATTAAAAGAACGGAATTTTTATTCGCGGCGCGACGATGTAGCGCGTCCTAGTTTAATTCGCGGTTTGAATTAGCCCGGCGTTCTCCGCTCTCTCCGTGGTTTGTTAGGAGAGGAGGAAAAATAAAGTTCTTAGACGGGAAAACGAAACACATATTCGAGAGCGGAGTGAAGGAAAGAGAGAGAGAGAGAGAGAGAGAGAGGGAAAGCCAGCACGCAAGAAATTATTTTACGATAGTTCGATGTTTAATTAACGACAAGAACTTTGACTTTCTCTCGGTTTTCTCTTCTCCCCTCTTACCCTCTCTCTCTCTCTCTCGCTCACATACCGCGAAAGTATCGCGCCAACTTTTCCTTTTTTACGCGTAAAAGCTCCGAAGCAGCCTTTAGCTCCAGTAGTTTCGGTGTTTATCGATCCGACCGAGTTTATATTTTTTTTCCCCTCTTACCTTCTCTCTTTCTTCTTTCCCGGGTACGTTTTTTTCCCGCCAGCACCGTCTGCGTTAAACTTTTCAATTCGGGAATGAGCGACAAAACGTGACCATTACGAGCTCGGCTGGTACCGGCGCCTGTATATCGCGGTGAGAGAAAATTACCAAGAGAGGGAAAGAGAGAGGAGGAGGAGGGGAAGGGGGTGAGGTGGTACAGGATTCTCCGGAGACTGCGCGAATCTTTCTTACTCCTGGCGGACCACCTGTCCGGCTGTCAAAAGAAGCGAGGCGACCCACGACAAACGCGGGAAGAAGAGAGCAATCCGTTTCCATTAGTGGCTGGCTACCTCCCCCCTCCCCCCTCTCCGCCCTCGGTTTCTTCAACACGTGACCGCGAATTTACATACCGTCACTGCACTCGGTGCCATTAGCGGTGACCTTTCGACCCCACTCGTCAATCTTTCGCTATTTTGTCTTCGTCGGGACTCGTTAACGAAAAAAAAAACATCCCCCTCCTCCTCCTTCTCCCCGACTCGACCCATCGCCGATTCGAAACTCAAACTCTTTTTGCGACGTGAACTCATTCGACGAAACGAAATTAATTTCCGTTCTCGAATCACGCGCGGATGTAAAAATGAATATAGTGAAACTAAATGGGACGACGAGAGAGAGAAAGAGAGTGGGAGGAAGAAAAAAAGTCAAATAATTCGTTCCCGCGAATGCCAGAGAGGAGAATAATAATGATAACAACAGAGATCGATATTTTGCGTGAAAAAAAGTGTTTACACGCGTTTTTCCGCTCACCTGCCTATTCGCGTAATATTTTGTTTCTGCTTCATATTAGATTCCGGCTGGTGTACTGCACACGCCACGTGCCGAATGAAATTTCATTTAATTTCGTTTTTCGACCTGTATAGCCGAGCGCGCTTTTTTGTGTATGCGCGTTGTGAAGCTCGGAAAAAATGGATGGGAGGACAAAGAGTCGCGATTCGAGTTTTACGTGAATGTCGGAAGGACGAGTGTAGGATGGTAGGGGGTGTGGGGTAGGGACGAAAGAGAACCGATTCGTTTTCATTAATAAAGAAGGTGGGACCGTGTCGAGGTTGCCTCCCGTGAGAGGGTATCGCGTTAGCGGGGAGAAAGTAGAAGGAAGATGGAACGATCGAGGGAGAATATTTCGTAATGGCCGTGATAGATATACATTCAATTTGATACTCTCTCGTACACGACAATATATCACGATATAGACAAGCTAATAACGAGCCGTTCGATTTGCGTATATAAGTAATCAAGTTGAAATTCGAGCCCGATCGAAGAAACGTCAATTTGATAATCCGACGTGAATTATGATCGCACTGGACGGCCCATCTCGCTCCAATTAGCGGTCCTAATTCGTCCCTTCCTATCAAGTTTTAACTAGATCTCTGTATCATTACCATACCGACGTGGTCCCGATTCGAAATAGCAAATTTCCATCTTCCGAGACGCAAAACCTGCGCGATTTGATTTTCGCGAATTGCCGTAGCACGGAAAAGTTGCAAGCCCGACGATACACTGCGTTTCATTAATTTCTGGAGAGTCCCCGTAACGTATGGGCGGAAAACTGCGTATCTGCATACGAGCCGGAAAATTGGAAATTTCTCTGTCTCCCGACTGCGCAACAGCGGTTTTAACGCGAGGCGATAATAATAGTTGTGCCGGGCGTGTTATTCGTAATATACGTACACGGATCGCACGTCTATGGCGGGTTCGTACGTGTAGGTACGATATTAATTATCCCGTTAAATGAACATAGTAGGGGAGGATATAGGGGAACATGCTATACACAAAATCAACTCTCGTATTCGTAACGAAAGCGCTAATTGATATCCTCATTCAAAAATTATTAATAAGCGACATGATATTTACGATTAGGTATTTTCCGATATGTGCCACGTAATTGAAAATTTCATTAATTCGCTGGGATCGGATCGTATGGCGTTAATTTGTTACAAAATTGTCCAAATTTATGATTTCGGTATTGTTTTGATGCGTGGATGGTACACTGTTGTGAAAATGTGGAATTTTCCGTTTCGGTTGATAAGAATTTTCGTTTGGAATTCTCAACGCGCTTTAACGTGCTTTGTCGACATAATTTTTCAGTTGACTTGGAATAAAAAATATCTCATCTCAGGGGTATTTTAAAGCAGCTAACTTGTGTGTATTCGCTCCCAAATTTTTAACCGTGGGTATGAATTTCAGGTTTAAAAGAGGTTTCATGAGAATTAACAATTAGGGAGTAAACAAACATTCGGATAGTATTTCGTAGGGAGGATAGCCCGGGGGTCGTGCAAAGTGCTGGCACAGGGAGTGGTTGAATCGGATCCTGTAGGCACATACACACTGGTCGAGGATCCTAGGTACCCTCGGCGAAACTCGGCAGGAGTCCGAACGCGTTGCGTATCGTCGGTGGCGCGTAGACGAGCCTGGTCCGAGGATGGTTGAAATACCTCTCCGGTTGTGGCCAGTAAGTGCTGTTTCGTGTTAGATCGCTCTCTCTCCTCTCTCTCTCTCCCTCCCTCCCTCCCTCTCTCTCGCTCTCTCTCTCTCACTCCCACTCACTCCATTTCGTACCCCGACTCTTGCTGTATCTTGCATCCCGCTAGCGTAGCTTGTCGGAGCGTCTCTATTAGGGCTTAACAAAGCTACCATTACTCCCATTGTATCTAGATCTTTTGTTTCAAACAAAGTTACAAAAACTACTCGAATTGGATATTAAATTCACAATACATGGAAAATTTTCCGAAATTCAAATTCCCATCCTTCGTAGCGGCGAGAGGACGCTAGGAAAATCCTTTTATTCGCGAATTCTACGTCGTCCAAGTTTTACGATCGATCCCGTTTCCTTGGACCACTCGAAACATCGGACCACATTCGACTAGCGAAAGAGAAGGACGAGGGCGAAGAAGAGGAAAGATGAAGAGAACCGATGGAGCGTTCAGCCGCGCGCTGAAGTTGGCTCGATATAATTTTCCATGTCGCGAATTCATCGACGTTTTACGCCCGCTCGTATCCCGCGAATTGCGGAAAGAGGAGGACGCGCGAGAGGTACGGAGGGCAAAAAACGTGAGAAGAAGAAGAAGAAGAGCGGAAGAGGAAGATGGAGGTCGCGATCGTATCGGTTTTATCGTTCGACTTTACGGCTACCGAGCTCTCGCGTACCGGCAGGAATGTCCGAGAGCCCGTAGGAAAGGGGTGAACTCGGGCAGCAGGATGAGAAGGATACCGAGAGCAAAGTTCACGTAGCTGACCCGACACGATCGGCCTCCTGTAAACGCCAGTAAACCGGGGAATCAATTCGCAGTCCAGTTAATAGCGGGTTACGCCATTTCGATACTGCGCGCGAGTGAAACTTGGAAATGAGAGACCGAACGCTACGAGAAGATCCGGTTGCTACCTGCAGAGTCTGCGATACCATCCAACCCACACCCGTCGGTTCTTCATCGGTGTATGTATATGCAAGAAGATACATAATGCACAGGGTGCTCCAAAATTATCACCGGATATTCCGAAAAAAAAATCACATTGCAATTTTCACATATCCTACTCATATAGTTTCTGGATTATTTAGATTTTTTACCAGCTAACTAGAGAGGATTTTTAAATAGGTATGCGTGGCTCGATTTAACCGTTTAATTTCGTGATTAAATTTTATTTTAATCGCGCTATAAATTGAAACACGGTTAAATTTACACACATTGCGAGATATGTTTATCAAATATAAATTCCTCTATCGATTGACTCAAATGAGTTACAGTAAAAATAATGATATCTGGTTGCCAAAAATGAAACTGCGCCGATTCTGGAACACCCAGTATACATATAAAGGGCGATTATACTCTTCGGGATTTATAGCACGACTCGAGATAGGAAACGCGCCGGTCGTTCATCATATTCCGCAAATTCAGTTATTTCGCCTTAATTTCGCTTTCCGGGTGTTTTAGAATAATCTCAATGCCACTCGAAAGAATTATTCCTTCGAGTTTAATGCCGGAGAGCATTCACAAGGGATCATAACCAGCTGCGAATCGCGTATTATATACGACATCGCGACGCTCGCGCTCGGATCGCCGCATCTACGAAATGTCCGTCGATAGGACTCCCCAAAGTGTAATAGATACCGCGAGAACTTGGTTAAAGCGCCTGCCAAAAGGGGGTAGGGATTGGCCGATCAGCCAAACGGGTGATGCAGCTACCGACAATTTGCTAACGAACGTACAAGGTATTTCAAATCATCGCAATTTCACCAGGTAATTCAAGAATCGTTCGGAAGTTGACAATAATTGATGGCAAAGTTCAAACGACGACAATAATTCTATTATTCAACGATTTTAACAGCATAGATCTTAAAATAGTTTTCATTACAAAGTTTGTAATCTATTTACTACCCATCCAGCGTGTGATCGTTTTAAAATATCCTCTACGTGTTAGTAGGATTTCCGTGAGGAATTAACTCGAACTAATTGATACGCTATAATTGCCAACCCCGTCTCACACAAATTAATGCCGCTGTCATATTTCCAACTTTGCGAACTCGCCGAGAAGTTTTTTCTGCCTTTCAATTGGTAATTTTTTTTACTCCCACGCTGAGAGAGAGAGAGAGAGAGAGAGAGAGGGCAAGGTCTTTAGAACAACAGCACGAGTCGGACTCACGAAGGGTCCGCGCGGGGTTCGGGAGCGCCATACTGTCGAATAACGCATCGCGTGCCGTATTGAAATTGCCTGGAATTTTTTTTTATCGCGTATACAAGGCTGCACGAGGCTTTTTACGGCGTTTTAAGTTTGCGATAAAATTTTATCGTTGCGCACGCGCGCGCGCCCGCCCGCCCGCCCGCTCGTCGCTATCGATTTTGTCAAATTTTACTACGTGTCGCGATATGTTGTTGTTGTTTTTTTTTCTTCCATTTTTATCGCTCACATCGGGATTATTATTAACGATCGATATGCATCACGGTATGGCGGATAAGACCGGAAACGCGTTACGAAGTCGTTATCGTACCGGCATCTACGAACTCGATAAATTATCAAGGAGGCGAGCCACTGTATATTTGGAAAATGGGCCGAGTGAGCCCGAATTCGCCTTTTCGCGAAATAGAGAGAAAAAAGAGACTACGGGACGAAAATACGGCTTCGTCGACGTCGTAAAAAAATTAAACGGCAGATACGCGCGCGATTTGGTCGTATTAACTGAGCATCGAGCTCTTTATGGTGCATTCGAATGGTCGTAATACATGACGTTATACCAGTCCATGCGTGTTACTAGCTTTTCACGCGAGCTCGTCAAAAAATATAACGGTATTCTCGGCTGTGTGTGTGTTTTTTCCTCCAGTTTTTTTCCGAGCCACACGTCACGTACAATAAACAGGCGGGTACATCGAATCGAGGGAGCATAAACAAAAATTGCGCTCTCCGATAGAGAGAGGGAGAGAGAGAATGGAAGATTGCGTTATCAGCAATTAATAGCGCTTCATGCGTGACTAGATAACGAACGTTTTTGCCCGCGAAAGAAGTAACGTTGAATTTGCAACGGTCGAATTTTTTTTTCGAGTCACGTATGTCGCTCTAATTTGGAACAAGAAAATCAAATAGCACGGCTTACTGGGAGAATCGAAATGAAATGGAAAAAAAAGGGAGTTAGAAAATAAAAATCTACGGTTGTATTACAAGATATGGGTCGCCGATTGAAAAATAGTAGTTTAATCACGAAACTTTTTATTAACGAGGAACTACGTTGATATATTTTATCGCCACGGAACTAAAGCCATTAATCGATTAGAATAATTAGGATTTTATCGCAATTTGTGCGAAAATAAAGTACCCGAGTCGAGAAATTTGATAGGTTCTTTAGTATAGTATTTTGTAGTTATTTTGTATTTCATTTCGATTGATCGCGATTTTCACAAATACAACTAAAATACCGATTTTCATATGATGAACAAAATACAGGCACGGCTGGAACGATCAAATTTTTCGACTCCATTTTATCGATCTCGCGAGTAAAAAAATGCATTCTTTTACCTTTTCGACATATACATCTCGCTTCAATTTGGGACTAACCAAGGTTTAAGGGGGTCAGTGCATGTAAAACCCGAAAAAAATGATCTTTTTATTTAAGTTC